>JXSR01S039447.1:47707-62434 GCA_000969725.1 Ophiothrix spiculata | reverse complement strand
GCCCACTGTCTGATCTCTATTTGCTCCGTGGTCGGACAGTCACGTAAAGCCGTGGGTCCCCGGTGCGAATGCTCCTTCATGGGGCGCTGCATACAGTGTATACCTGGTGAGCCATATCAAAAGGTACCATAAGGTCGGCATAGTAAATTACGAGATACGGGCCATTGAAGCTGAGCATAGTCAAAAATCACGTCCAAGGTAAAGAAACGTTACCTTTGAAGTGTATTCTATCATATTTATCAGGTTCCAACATCCAAAACATAAGACAAATGTTTTAAAAACCGAGATAAAAGTCCTTTCTCCATTCAAGTTTTACCAGTACAGAAACTTTAAACTAAATTCTCGGAACTATAGTTTTTCTTAATCAGCCCGATGCCTTTTACCAATTTGGATGTAGCTTTGCAATCAAACATCCAATAACCAAAAGCAAGGTGTCATTTTAAAGCTTAAATATAATCTTTCGGATGAGAGCAAAATAGAAATTTTCATTTTAGGACACTCAAGTTACCTTTTAATATGACGGGTCACATATTTGCGGTGAGGGGATAATCACCCCTCCTTCCTGTGAGTCTGATACCTTCTCAGCATTAGCTGCTGGCATCCATTTGACCCCTTGAGTGGAGAGGAGCACATGAGGCTAAGTATTTTGTTCAAGGACACTACACTTGCTTACCACTAGATCAAACCTATGACTCTCAATGCTCCATAATAAATAGTCACAGACATGTCTGTTTAAAGGTCTGATTCAAAATTGTTACTAAAATTGGCAAAAATGACAACTTATATTGTAATATCTGAAAGAGAGAGGATATCACAATAAATTAAAATTAATAAGCCTGATGTTTGCAGACTTTTGACAACTCTATTCTTCTCTATTTGGGCGATTCACTTTTGACAACTCTATTCTTCTCTATTTGGGCGATTCCAAAGTAACGTTTAAGATAAAAAAAAAAGTGAAAAAAATTCACATTTAAATGGCTTCAGAACCTTGCATCTATTATAGACATTCTATCCACAAGTTTGTTCTAATAGTGCTCACTGGTTGGGTCGGTAGGTGTAGGTGTTTGAAAATTCAATTAGTTGCCAAATTTCTGAATATGAATGTAACGTTCGATAACGTTCATTTGGGACATTGCACGGAAACAGGGTTTTTTTTCTGTTTAAAACTAACAAGTCTCTGACTTGTTAGCGAATTTTGTATTGCACATTACATAGATGATGGGTAAAATATTTACAAATAATTTCATAAAGTGGTAAGAAATTCTATTGTCCGGATTTCTTTTAATTAAAGCATTGTTTTATTTGGTAACGTTTGGTAAAGTTTGTGACATTTTAGTGTAACTTTTTGGTAACGTTTGTGACATTTTTGAATCTGTTTGAGAAAAACTTCTCACGGACCAAGAAAGAAATGTATGACTGGAAAAATTTGCTTTTATGGTCAAATAAAAAGGCTGATTTTTTGCAAGAAATCAGAAAAAAGTTTCATTTCTGTGGAATGAGACATTTGCATCACTCTCTGGCATTCGTCTCAATGGCACCATGACTTTTTATTGTCTGTGAATTCACTGTAGAAACCGCCCACTGTCTGATACAAAATGTTAAAGGAAGGAATTTTTCTATTATCAGAAATACACAAAATGTTCATCCTTGAGAAAATATTCATTATTTTATATAAAGTTTTGTTTTTGGTCTGACAGATTATCCTAAAAGGTACTCTTGCATCAGTGGCAAAACAGATAGAAATAAGTTAGGTGAGGCAGACTGCTCCACGTGAAGCTTGTCAGCAGGGAACTTTTTGCTTAACTACAGGAAAAGTGAGGGTAAAATAAGAATAAACGAGGGAGAAAGAGAAGGGGAAAATTGAAAATCTAGCAGGAAAATAAAAAAAAATGACCTATCAGTTGTCAAAATCAATTACAATTTGGTTTTGGCCTGACGAGAAAACCCTGGAAAAACCGATGATGTGCCGGGAAAAATGACTTTGCCCCACCGAATTTTTTTTCTTTTACGCCACTGTCTGGTATTGCAGACATTTGACCATCTTTATCAAGCCTAAAATTCATACAATGACCTTTTGATAACCAGATTTTAAAAATTCATAATATTTTATGATTATGATTTTTAATGCACCTTAAGCAAATCATAAATGATTCACACATAGCTTTTGTCCATAACAGTTTGTCTTTTCTTCAGTTTTAAAGCGGTGAAGCAAGTTGTTCTCCGATAATGCTCAGAGATGTGCGTGCATCTGATCTCCACTCCGTGTAGATTGCCCCATAGTATTCCTTTTGTATCTACTATCTAAAAATGTCACCTAACCCTAAATTTCCCAAATGTTAAATATAAAAGATTACAAAACAAAGTCAGCAAAATAGCTTAAGACTAAATATGTCATAGGTAGTGGTCTTATTTAGCCCCAAATCATTGCCTAAGTTGGGTAGATTGGTATAGGTGGATGTGCATGGGATTGGGGTACTAGAGGTTCCGGGTCCGTGCCCCAATGAAAACCAACATTTTTTACACATTTTCCAAGGATTTAGAATGAAAGGAGGTTAGGGTTAGTTCATTTATCTGAATTTGCTCCAGCCTAGTTATGAGAAGCTACATAATGGTAAATATTGCAACCCAAGTACCAATAATATCTGCTCTGGAAAAAGTAGCACTGACTGAGTGAAATGATATGGTTGGCGATATACATGTATCTGCAGCGAATCATAAGCACATTTTATAGGCCATCTACGGTATTTTGATGGTTAAAAGTGCTATACAAATTGCATTCAATGGAATAGTAGTGGTCACATGGATAAGTGGATTTTTTATAAAGTATAATTTAGGTCAAATCATAAACGTTACCCAAATCATGGCCCGACCCTAACTCACTAAACCATTACACAACTCTAACTCACTAACCATGAACAGACTCTAACCCTAAACCTTAAATTTTAGATAGAACCTAAAGTATACTTGATCCAAAGTTTTATGGTCTTTATATTAATTTGTCATTATATTATTATTAATGGCTATATAAATATGAAATAGCTGAGATTACAAAACCAACCAGGAAAAGTATAGTCTGGTAATTGAACAATGCGCGGATGATAGTCTATTAAACTCATCAAATTTGCAGCTGTATTGCCCAAGAATGAGGTGATTTCGTTCATCCGTTTCTCAGTATTTTCAAAACATCGAAGCCTGGTACCAGCATCCATTAGACTTGAGAATGTGTTGTGTTATTTTAATAAATAATTACTCCTTACACATAAATAGCTGCTGAATTGTAATACGGTTATCATCACACGGATTCCACATGCAATAGACTTCACTTCTCAAAACAGGGCTTTCCATAATATTCCTAAAGTGGGGTTTGCACTTTTAAACTGTTAAGCAAGGCACTTATGGTAAATACTGAGTGTTGGCATTGTTTTGCTTAATACCAAAGCAACAATTGATTTTAGACATTGCAAACTATTAAGTTTTGTGAGAAATTGTTTTTGAGATCACAGGCCAAACACATGGAAATGGCTTTTAAACAAGATAGTTAAATCTTAAGTAACAATATAGAACCAATTTTAAATTTTATCTTCGATATTGGCAGTCAGTCAGTTTGATGCAAATTAACCAATTTTAACAAATGTAACAAACATATTTTTCCCCATGTTTTTAATGTGTTGTTTTGAAGGTCAACAACAGCTAATTATAACACACAACTTTTACTGCAATTTGCCCTAGTTGAATCAAACGGTGGTGATGATTTCCTAATGATAGTTCCAAAATGAGATTAGAATTCCTGATTTCTTTTCTCACGAAGTAAGGGCTGAGAGTAAATTGTACAATTGTGTAGGATGTGGCCATCTTTCTCTTTCTCTTTTTCTTGCTATCTTTTCTATTTTCGGCATCTTTTCAAAGATGCATTGGCCAGCATGCATAGATTAGCCATTTCTGGCTATCCAGGTTGGTACTTTTGTATGAGCTTGGATGGAAGAGACCATGAGTTCATCATGGATCTAATGGCATGTGTCCGTCACAGACCAACCGAGGTAAACAAACAAACAAACAAACAAACAAAATCTGGGTAAGTTTGTGCATATACATTGATATTATCATTACTGTCTTTAGGTGGGTTCATCAGGCCCTAATTCTCAGTTTTGAAAAAAAGACTGAAAAAGAAGTAGAGTTTACAATCTAAAACACAAGCAATTTTGGTTTTCTATTATTTCACATTTATGTCGACCGGAAAATCATATGACGTGTGTTTCTTTGACATGATTTGCTGTTTACACAAAACCTATAGCTGAATTCATTTGCTTTTAGCTTTAAATCATTTTTAGGGCAACCTATGAACATTTTAAAGCATTTTCTTGTTGAATTTATTCTAAAAATTTAGTGGTGAAATTTTGAATTCTATCTGCAAATTTTTTTTTGAAAAATTTTCAAAAAAATTTGGCAGATAGAATTCAAAATTTCATAGCTAAATTTGTAGAACAAAACCCATTGAACTATGAAATACTCTAAAATGTTCTCCGATGTTCATAGATAGCTCTAAAAATTGATTTAAAGTTAAAAGTAAATTAATTAATATACTGTACAGTATAGAAATTCCTTTGCGGTAAATGAATTCATTTATGTGAATGAATTTACGTCCTATCCCAAACTCATTTCACTCATAAAAAGAAAAAGCAGCTATTGATGTTTTAAATCCAGATGAAAAAAGTACAATGAACCTGGCGGGGTTTGAAAGTGAAGTTCACCGCGTAATTGCACTTTTTTGCATCAAGGCTAACGTGATCTAAGCTGGAGGTTTTATGATGCAGGTTGCATTGCTGCACATATCGGGATGACTTCCGTATCTCGTTGATTTACTTAACTCTTTAATACTGATTCACCGATCCATTGCTTGGTTAAAGAGAGACTTCTCGCAAAATGCCAAGATATGGAACCAATTTGTGATGTTTAATGTCGCATCACAATTGTTTTCTTGACGAATGCTTGAGATATGATCTAATTCTGATTAACCAATCGATAATCATAGACTATTTCTAAATGCCAATAAATATGATTTATTGTACTACCAAAACCCAATCCAAAAGTGCATTTGCATTAAAGGGGCATTTGACAAGTTCAGCATCATCCCCAACCTTTTCCTCAAGCATTTTGAGATTTTTGCATCATTTGAAGTATTCGCGGTAATAATGACAGCATGCAAAGTTTCATTGTCAAATTCAAACCCTATAAATCAAAATATTTAGATATTCTTTTATTTTTGATTATCATTATACTTTTGATTGACAAGAAGTATTGCCCCTTAGTTGAAATGTTTGAATTGACCTTTTCAGGAGATCTAGTGCATCTCCAAATTTCTAATGATTAGATTATCTGCAATTTATGATGTCAAAGGAATGTTTAATGGTTCTTTCTTGGTATATATCATCAAAATTCAAATTTGTGACTTTTCTAAAGGTTTTGATCAACATTTTCCAGATATCTGGTAATTGACTGTTATTTTCTAATGTATGAAGTGTAAATCTTATACAAATAAAATTTTGAAATTTTGTCCAATGCCCCTTTAAATTCAAGAGATGTCTTTAGAGCATGAATTGTGGTGGGAAGAAAGGTTTTAGATGCAGGATACAGAGTGACAATCGATGCATGGGCGTCGGAACCGTGTAGACCATAAAGTTAATTTAGCTTGATGCGTTTTTTTATAGTCCTGGCATAAATAACCACAACATAGCAATAATTCGTTGTCTTCTGAGTCTTTGTTGTTTCCTTTTAACTGACCGCACCACTTTTGAGTCCTTGAGCCAATGTACAAAGATACCTTTTTTTTTCATTCATGAAGAAGAATCATTTTCTTGACGAAACTTTCTAAAATAGGAAATAATATCCCCTATAATGTTGATATCACATAAGAACCTTTAAACTTTATCATACCAACCCATTTAAATTATTGTTTTGGCAATGCAGAGAAAGAAAAAAATTGCTAATTTGCTGAAATAATATAGTGAACTTACAAAAAGATCATTTCAATATGTTGCCATACCGGGATTTGAAGTGGAGTTAGATGGGTTCTTATGATCAAGGTCATCGGAGAGTTAATAAAGACACTTTTCGGAAGGAAATTTCTTTCTTTTCTTTTCCAGCATGTTCCTTCTCATGGTATGCTTTATAAAATGAAATTGTCTACCACCCTCTATGATAACTACTTCTTTATTTGCACAACATTCATTTATAGTGAGCACCTTGTGGTGATTGCTCTAGGGTGCAAGGGTCATGAGCTGCTTGACTGTTGGTTAAGTGCAAAGCGTCTTTGACTCGCTGGTTGAGAAACCTATAACTTGTATAATGAAGACTCCTCTTTAAAATGGAAGACATTTAAATGATCTTTAGATACCACATTTCAAATATCTAAGTGCTCTATCTTAACCACTTGGGCCTATCTAGTATTCCATTTCAGATCAAATATACCTCCATTACGTGGGTTGTAATGATTTTCAAGTCAAGGTTATAGACATTTGATGATTTTAAAGTCAAGGTCGGCAGACATATAATCGATACAATACCAGGAGCTTTGAACCATTTCCTACTATTCCAAAGGGGCAAGGGACGATCCTGTAAAATGTCTTGGAATTATACAAATTGATTTAGGTAAAAGAAAACCAAAGCTTATAACAGTTGTGATGATCTGTTATTTTGTTAGTGGTTAGACCGGACCAAGTATGTCAAATTTACTTCAGTTTCGAAGTTCCCCATTTTTATACAGTTTTCAACCTAATTTTGAACAATTTTCAGCTCCAATAGTCATATTTTTATAACAAAAAATATTTTCTGAGACCCCAATTTGAAAAAAAAAAAAAAAAAGTTCCAAGGACCCTATTTTTGACCAAAAATCAGTTCCGCAAGACCCGATGTTGTATATCGCGGGCGGCACATACCTACAAGAATTGTTGAGTACCCCTGTAGAGGGTTCCACTCCTGCCAAATTAACACATCTTTTCATATACTGGTACCAAATTCTGTCATCTAGTTGGAAGGAGCAAAGTGGATAAAGAATCTTGCTCAAAGACTCAATCTGTTGTGGCCAGACCAGGGCTTGAATACCCGACAAGTCTAAGGCCGGGGTCAGATGAATTACGAGGTCGCATTACAATCCAGTCGTCGTCACATTAAAACAATGAACGACGACAATTTCCTTCGTTGAAATGGATTTATTGTAATAAAGTAGAAAGTAATGTGGTGATAAAACCCTGTGTGACCCCACTTCGTAATTAATTACGAACTCATATTTATTGTAGTAAATGCGAGGTCGTAATATGTGTGACCGCATGTCGTAATTAATTATGACATTAAATTTATTGTAATGAATAAATGTTGTGGTTCGTCTGACCCTGGCCTTATACTCAAACCGCTCTTCCACAATGCTCCACAAATGCTAACAGTATCCATTCAATATAATTCTATACAGATTGTCTGTCTTAAAAGGTTTCCATCTACGCTTAGATGGACTGGGCCTTGAACCAAATACTAATAGCATGCGTTTTTATTTCCATAATTCGGATCATGATTCCGGTATGATGAAAGACAAGAGAGCAATAATAACTCGTCATGTGAGTACAAGAAAGTCGTATCTGCAATAGCTGCCATTTGTCATAAATTTGGATTGCACACTGTCTAATCTCCAATCTTGGGTCAGTGGTTCTTGAAATGGTTCTTCAGGTGACACCATCACCTGAAGAACCATTTCAAGAACCACTGACATAAGACAGGGAATTTTTGAGGGTTTTTTAAAATTCTTGCGACAAAGTATAAAATAAAAATAACTTAGGGCAGCCGATGCAGATATGACTTTCTTGCACTCACATGACGATTACTGTGCATTGGTATCCATGTATCCTTGATTACATTTAGCTTAATTAAATAGCTATTGACAAACATGTTACTTTAATTCAAGATTGGAACAATTATGTCTTAGATGTGTAATGCTACCAAGCAAAATAAAATGCAACTCAAGGGGGAAAAATACTTTTGAGATTAAATAATGATGGCAACTCATACACACTGGTATAAAATAAATAAACTTTCCTATTTGCTATCTAGTGAAGATAGCACTGCTTGTCTGCATAGTTTGTTGTATTTGGAAGTTGAACAAAATGCCCCAGCAGGTGGCAGTGATCAGGTTTG
The DNA here is from genome assembly GCA_000969725.1 of Ophiothrix spiculata. Classification (NCBI taxonomy): domain Eukaryota; kingdom Metazoa; phylum Echinodermata; class Ophiuroidea; order Amphilepidida; family Ophiotrichidae; genus Ophiothrix; species Ophiothrix spiculata. Next base: position 54,256 of record JXSR01S039447.1, on the reverse strand, counting down.
TTTTACATTGGTCATAAGTCAATGCTATATATTTATTTTCATCAGTATAAGCTTATCATATCTACTGAAGATAGCAGTTGAATATGTCAAGCAAAAGCTGCAATGAATTGGCCACTTTTAAACCGAAAAATATACTGTATTAATAAATTTAGGCATATTAAACCCCATGACATTATTTAAAATAGTTTCAACCACCTTGAGAAAAACCTGTAAATAGTTATTTTATATATAAAGGTAAGTTATATATTTAAAGGAAAGGTAAAAAATTAATAGCAATTTTTGACACGTTTTTCAGAGTATAGACACTAGGTCATCATACAGATTGATTGACAAGAAGCCACTGGATTATCCCCCAGGATTATCCTAAAGATCTCTTATCCCATAAGGGATCAAAGACACTAAGCAACACTTCTAGCCAATGGCTACTGTCGATCTAATTTTCCACTGATGGGATTATGTCTAAATAATTAATGACAGCATTACTGACCACAGAAAAGACATTCACTGATCATGAAAAATTCACTTTATTAGTATGAGAAGACGGACGTAAATGATGGGTAGAATGTCAGATATTCACTGGGTTTAAAGCAATACTATATGATTTTGGTCAAAATTAAAAAATGTGTCTTTCTAAAATCGTTTTTAAAAAGCACATGCATGCTTTCCTATACTAATACACATGGAATTAAATCTGGGATGCCAAATTTAATTCAACAAATGGCCATAACAGAAAAAGTAAGCATATTTAATCCAAATAGTTTGGAGGGTATTAATATCTACCTGATATCTACCACATACAAACCCATCAAGCTAAAAAATCAAAAGTCATGGGTGACAGAGGGCACTTTATTTTAACACTTTATAGTATTGCTTTAAGGTTTATTCAAATTTCCAAAAAGTGTCATATAAGATCTTGCATATCTCTGGCTAAGACCATTTTTTATCAACATTTCTTGGGCATCAAGAGCATTTTAAACCAATGAGACACATTTAAACAAAATAATACATGTGCGATTCTGATAAAAAACTGTGAGCTTAAGAGACTCCCAAGTTTGGATGGCTAGCACCAAATACACCATGATTAATATGTGGGTTAATATATCAACTAACCAGGAACCATACCATCTCATAGATCCTTCAACTCATCCTGGGAGACCAAAGTCTCTGTATACACAGATCCTTCAACTCATCCTTGGAGACCAAAGTCCTATAAGCCAGACTAGTCCCAGTCAATGGCCGATCTAATTATCCACTGACAGGATTACATCTAAATAAATAATCACAATCTCCCGGCTGTCCAGCGAGATCGTATAAAGACATTCAACTGCCCAGAGAGGCTATAAGAAGACATTCACAAGTCATCAAATATTTACCTCACCATTTTGATAAAGCTTGAGACAAAATAATACGCTTATTATATCCACTTATTAAGAAAATCTATCTATAGACCCTTTCATGGAATAAGTTACTGATATGTAAGGATAAATCAACTCCAATACAGCTAAAGCACTTGGTCATGATAAAGTTGATTAGATTTGCTCTTTTCATGATAACCCGAGCCATAAACAAACAGGTATAGATGTATCAGCTAGATGCAGGGGTGGTTGGTCATGATAAAGTCAATTGGATTTGCTCTTTTTACTATAACCTGAGCTATAAACAAACAGGTATAGATGTATACGCTAGATGCAGGGGTGGTTGGTCATGATAAAGTCATTTCATGATAACATGAGCCCTAAAGAAACAGGTATAGCAGACGTATCAGCAAGGATGCTGTTTACTACTTAATTGCTTGCTTTTTCCTCCTACACTGAGACTCCTGAAAATAGTTCCCAGGAAAAAAGTCATCTTTCAAAGCTTATAAACATGGAGCTGATTATCCAACTCACAAGATTTTATAATTGATGTTTGCTTACATGAAAATTCATATGATTTTTATGGAATGTTTGAAACATTGAAATGCAAACCCCTGTGTAAACCTGTTTGTCCGACCTTCTCCTATAAACCTGTGGGATCTTGTCCAACCTCCTCTGCACAAGATGCATCTTTGGCAACATATAAATTTGCTGTCATCATACATTGTGTTATGTCTTGTAACTTTGGGTTCTCTGTGTTAAATGTGCTCCTTATGTATGGACTGACATGTGATTATATAATACAAGATTACTTTATTTTCAAAGCAGTATTGGCAGCTTCAAAAGTATATATTCAGGGGGGGGGGGCGGAATTGAATTTGCATATTTTTTTCATTTTTCGCAAATTCCCATAGGATTACATGTGATTTCACTAATATACTTTTAAAAATTCTCAATATACACTAATAGCACTCATAAAATTATTTAAATGTCATATCCTTTGGAGTTGGGCGATCAACTCCACTCTGAATAACTTTAAAAACATATTATTTGCAAATTTTTGAATAACCGTGAGAGAGGTAAACATGTCCGCCGTGCGCAGTAAACAGCACCCGTTTCTGAAACGAATTTTACCATTTTATTTGCTTAATTTAGATATATCATTATAGGAATTGATTTAAAATTAATTTATATGTTTATTCTTCTGTTTTCTCTACAGTTTGTCTCAAATTTGCATTTATGAAAATATATTCAAGTGGCGATGTTGTTTGCGTCATGTATAAATTTTATTTTGGCATTCGAAACTACAACCTTCTCGGTGGGCGAGCGGTTAAGGCGAGCGGTTAAGGCGTGAGACTTCAAAGCTATTCTGATATATCGGAGGGTATCGTGGGTTCGCGCCCGGGCAAGGTCGAGATTTTTCTTTCACAAAAAAAAAAAAAATTCAATTAAAAAAAAACAAAAAAAAACGTTTCGAAACAAATTCAAATCATAACATCCTCGAACAAAAATATAAATAAAAAAATAATGTTTAAAAATAGAAAAATAGAGGGTATCCATCCCCCCTGTATATATTTTTGTTTATCTATTTAGATAACTAGACATGTTTATAAAGACCGTATCTAAGTTCCATCATTATTATTAACTGTACAAAATTGAACTGATAATAAGAGTTATAGAAATTATCATACAACACAGTATCTCCAATGTCTCTTGTAATTAATGAATGAAATTGAAGTGAATGTGGCCAAATATTAGATCAAATATCACTATTGCATTATAAAATATATATGATCTTTAAAGCCATATATACTATTGCTGTGATTCTCCAATGTAGTCAGCAATATATATAAAATAAACAAATTATGATTATCTGCAGCAATGGAAAGCTCACGAAAGCCAGCCACTGCTCGCCGTTAGACTAGACAGGGCACTAACGACAAGTGTCATGTTACTGCGCGGCTGTTGAACTCTAGTGTCGTATTTTGATTTCTTCTCACAGTATAGACCCCATCAACCATGTATTTGTGCTAATGTGTCAATTAGACACTGCACCCTTGGAAAAATTAATAGCACATTCAATCTGAGCTGATGCAGTGCGTTTTTTTAGAATATTTGTTAAGCCAATTTGGGTTAAGTTATGGTAAACTAATTAGCACTTAAGTCTGCTGTTTACATTTTTAATGGTATTCTGTCTATCTGGTTAAACTACTGATCACTCATGTGCTTCTAATTTGTTAATCAGAAATAACACTCTAGAAATACTAGAGTCTGTTTGGTTTGACTTGAAGGGCATCAAATGTTGGAGCAATGACTTCTAAAACATATAGCCTAAGAACTAAAATTAGTCAATACTATCTGCTCAAGATAGAGAACAAGTCATTCAAACTTTGAGTTTTCCACACTCGTAGTTTTAAAACAAATCATGATCATTTATATTTTATCTTCAGTAGATAGCACATTTTTCTTTTGTATTAAAACTCTCTGTTGTATGGTTGGATGGAAAATTGGATATACACATTTTTTATACATGAAACCATGATAGGTTAAACAAGAAATCTTTTCTGTATGCTTTTCTTTAAAATACACGATGACAGACTTGTAAACTAGCCAGTAACCCAGCTTAGATTGATTAGCGGTTACCGGCGTCTTATTTTGGATAAGACGTCTGAGCTCAGCGTACTCATATCAGAGATCCTTCAACTCATCTTTGGACACCAAAGTCCATGTATAAACTGACTTCAACTCATCCTTCGAGACCAAAGTCATTATATAAGCTAGACTAGTCCCAGCCAATGGCCGATCTAATTATCCACTGCCAGGATTTCATCTAAATAAGTAATCGCAATTTCTAAACCTAGCTGTCCAGCAAGATCATATAAAGACATTCAACTACCAAGAGAGGCTGTATGAAGTATAAAGACATTCACTAGTCATGAAATATTTACCTCACCATTTTGCTAAGGCTTGGGACAAAATAATACGCTTATTATCCGCTAATTAAACCCATGGTTCATGGAATGAGTTACTGATATGTGAGGATAAATCAACTCGATACGGCCCAAACACCTGGTCATGATACAGTTGATTAGATTTGCTCTTTTTATGATAACTTGTGCCATAAACAAAAAAACAAAACAGATATATCAGCAAGCTAAATAGATGTTAGCCAACATCATTTTACTGCTGAATTATTTCCCAACTCTTTCTGCATTGAAACTCGATGATTAATTAAATAGTTCTCAGGAAAAAAAATCCATTTTCAGAAGCTTATAATAATCAAGTTGGTATTTAACTCAACAGATCTACGAAGTTGATACTTTTAAATCATTTTTAAACATTTAATGGAATGTTTGAAAATAAAAAGCAAAAACCTGCGTAATATTGACTGACCTCCTCTGAGCAAGATAGATCTCACTAAGATATAAATTTGCTGTCATCATACATTGTGTGTTAACTTGCACTGAAAAACACCTTGGGATTCTCTGTGTCCCATATGCTCCTTTGTTATGGACCAATATGTGATGTAATACCAGATTGTGTTGTCTTTTAACCCTAAAAGAGCCGGTTGTTAATTTTTCGCGCTGAAACTTCTTGACTTTTTTCCTTAAAGCCTTGCGCTTATTTTAAGACCATTTTTATGAAAATCGGACTTAGGGTTAGGACGTGGCGTTCCGAAATGGGACGCTGGGTCAACCGAAAAACTGACCAAAAACTGATTTTCAATGCAAATGTTTTTTGTTATTAGGATACACTTCCACTATGTTTTATTGTATTTATTTGATTTATTTAGAGTAAGAACATGCCTAAGTATACTTTGACACACATTATTGATAAAAATTGCAACTTTTGCTCGAAAAAATTGCGAAAAACGACGATTTTTGCGATTTTTCGTGATTTTCGCGTTTTTGACGCAACGTCACTTATGACGTCACTGTGACGTCATACAAGGTCCGATTTCAATTTTTTTTGGTACCAATGGACTCGTGAGGGTCATAGCTATCCACCAGTACCCTACACTTGATGTTTCGTCAATCGGTTTCCGAGATCAGAAGGGGGGGCGGAATCTGCCCCCCCCCCCCGGCTGTGAGATGGGTCGAAAAAGCCCGGCTCTTTGAGGGTTAAGTAGTTTCAATTTATGGGCTTTTAAAATTAGATATTTTCAGTTTATCCAAAGATATTTAGACACATTTATGCATACAGGTGTCTGGTAAAGGTCTGTACTTCATCCTCATTTACTGTTCAACATTAGCCATTCTGAAAAAAATATATCTGATGTTTAAAGCCATAACCCAATGTTGTGATTCTCCAATGTAGTCAGCAATATATAATATAAACAAAATAATTATCTATAGCGATGGAAAGCTCACGAAAGCCAGCCGCTGCTCGCCGTCAGACTAGACAGGACACTAAAAACAAGTGTCATGTTACTGCGCGGCCATTGAACTCTAGTGTCGTATTTTGATTTCATCTCACAGTATAGACCCAAGCAACTATGTATTTGTGCTAATGTGCCAATTAGACACTGCACCCCTGGAAAAATTTATAGCGCATTCAATCTGAGCTGTAACGATGGATTTTAAGAATATATGTTAACCCAATTTGGGTTAAGTTATGGTTAACTAATTAGCACTTTAGTCTGCTGTTTGCATTTTTAATGGTATTCTGTCTATCTAGTTAAACTACTGATCACTCATTTGCTGCTAATTTGTTAATCAGAAATAACACTCTAGAAATACTATAGTCAGTTTGGTTTGACTTGAAGTTTGTCAAATGCTGGAGCAATGATTTCTAAAACATAGGCTAAATTAAGGCTACAGTCCCTAAAAACGTCTCGCTCAGCTGAATGTCATGCTTACTGCAAGTTTTACCTACTTACACCTATCAAAATATCACAATTTTTGGCGTACATATTGAATAGAGTCTTTAGTTTATACATGGAATTTTACTAGTGATTTCACATCCATTATCAAGGTCAAAATGACGCCTTTAAATAGTTAGGATTCACATTTTCCTGAGCAGATGGATTCCCTTTACCCTTAAGATTTAATTAATCAATACTATCTACTCAAGATAGTACAGAAAGGCTAGGGAAAAAATGTATTGTTAATCTATCCTGGTTCATATATGTGATGACTCAACCCGAAAAGGGGGACTTTGCGACAGAACACTTTTCAAGAAACAGGTGAAAATA
>JXSR01S039447.1:22091-38685 GCA_000969725.1 Ophiothrix spiculata | reverse complement strand
ATACTTTTACACAATAATTTATATAAATTTTATAGAATGTTTGAAACTGAAAAGCAAAAACCTGCGTAATCATGACTGACCTCCTCTGAGCAAGATAGATCTCACTAAAATATAAATTTGCTGTCATCATACATTGTGTTGTGTTAACTTGCACTTAAAAACACCTTGGAATTCTCTGTGTCCCACAGGCTCCTTTGTTATGGACCCATATGTGATGTAATACCATATTGTGTTGTCTTTTAAGTAGTTTCAATATATGGGCACTTTTAAAATTAGATATTGAAGACATGTTTATCCATATTTAGACAAGTTAGCGATCATAACCGGGGTTAGTAATCATCGCTAAATTTTAGTGAAATCAGCCCCTGATATGCTCAGTCTGATTCCCAAACATAATTTAATTTTAGTGAAATGGTACACAATCCATTTTTTTTTTTATTTCAACCTACCCTTATTATCAAGACACCCTTTATACTGAACTTTATCTCTACCCAATCTTTTGACAATTTTTTTTAGACCTACCCTTTTCAAAGCATATGGTGCATACAGTGATGAATATGACTAAAGATTTAATAGACCTTTTTTAAGTTATAGTATCTTAATGATAAATTGTCACCAATGAATATGCATAATCCTGTTTCTAGGATTAAATTTAATCAACATATAGGAAAATAATCATAATATATTTGCCATTCTTAAAAAAATAAAAATATCTGATATTCAAAGCCATAACTCAATGTTGTGATTCTCCAATGTATTCAGCAATATATAACATACACAAATTATGATTATCTCCAGCAATGGAAAGCTCACGAAAGCCAGCCGCTGCTCGCCGTTAGACTAGACAGGGCACTAACGACAAGTGTCATGTTACTGTGCGGCCGTTGAACTCTAGTGTCGTATTTTGATTTCTTCTCACGGTATAGACCCCAGCAACTATGTATTTGTGCTAATGTGCCAATTAGACACTGCTCCCCTGGAAAAATATATAGCGCATTCAATCCGAGCTGGAAAGATAGATTTTAAGAATATTTGTTAAGCCAATTTGGGTTAAGTTATGGTAAACTAATTAGCACTTAAGTCTGCTGTTTGCATTTTTAATGGTATTCTGTCTATCTAGTTAAACTACTGATCACTCATGTGCTGCTAATTTGTTAATCAGAAATAACACTCTAGAAATACTATAGTCAGTTTGGTTTTATTAGAAGGGTGTCAAATGCAAGAGTAATAATTTCAACATAACTCAAAGAGTTTGAAAATCCCAAGACTTGCCAGATACCATTGTCACATAACGGCGAGGTAACAAAGTGTTTACGGTGTCATACAGGGTATAAATTAGTGGACACCGATCGGACACTGGCCGGTGAGGTGTCCATAAGCTGCACAGATGCCAGAAGCATGCCGCAAGAATTTATTTCTGAGTTAATACCTTGCGGCTTGATACCTTGCGGCTTGTATACAATGTCTTCAGTTATGGTCTATAACAACCGGCGACCGACCGGGCATCGCAAGAGATTGCAAGCATTCACCGGTGTCGTACTGATGTCATACTGGCATTGCGGCTTCCTTCGTCTTATCAGACACCCGTATGTGACCAGGGTGTAACTGTGAGACTTGGACCAATTCAACATATTCAACCAAATTAAGCAAATTAGTCAGTCAAATTATCCCATCAAATAAAGCATCGTGGGCTGTATATAATATGTAGCTGTCCATCTCAAACGAGCTGTAAATACAGAAAACTTCATTTTGCGCTACAGGTGAAAATACATGTCAAGGTCGTAATTTGCCAGCAAAGTTTCATTTCAAAAAATTCATCAGAACTATGAAATATGTCTGTATATTCTGAAGACAATTAACAGAAAATTTACAGCTTACTGATCTTCGAACGCATTTATCTCAGTTATACATGTATATTTTACTCCCTGACTACCTTTGATGGACCATAACTTGACTTCTGGAAATCAAGTGAAGTTCATTAAGATGTCATTTTAATCTTTATAACTTGGTCTTGTGCATGATTGGCCAAAATTAATTTCCAGCGTAATCTATAAAAAAAATAAAAAGGCGAAGTAAATCAAAATTCAACCTGTAGCTGCCTGGTATGAAGAGGTATCTACAATCATGGAAAATTTGTGTTGGTACACGGGGGTATATTTCAGGCTAAGTTTTCTTCTAACTTTGGCTGAATTTGGACGATCATTTTCTAAGAAAGTTGTATGTTCAGGTTTAACCCTTTACAAAATCATATCCTTCCCGGCCCCCATCAAACAATGTTGAGAGGTATAACAAATGATTTGATAACATGGTATCTGTCAACATTGTACTAGGGGGAGAGGGGAGTAAATTTAAACATGACCAACTAAGTGTCTCAACACAGATTTCAATGATTGTAGCTTCAATATCAATTTTGGCAAATAGAATAAATAAAATAATCCTGGTAATCTACAGCTATCATAAGTGAATACCAGGTGGCGCTGCGAGTGGCTTTCCGTCCAAATAAAGCGTTTTGTGTAAAAGAAATTCCAGCGCAAAAGAGTTAAATAATGAGAAGGTCAGGCATTTTTGGCATAGCTTTTGAAACTGACAAGCGACAACTCATAACGATCTCATTTTCAATTTCTCAACAACAACTTGATACAAAGTAACATTTTTAACAATTATTTTTCTGGTCCTCTCTTTTCTTTTTCCCCCCCTTTCAATCTTTTCCCTTTTTGGGGGGGGGGGGGGGGGGAGTGCCGCCACTGCGGAAGGTAACAGGCAATCTAAGGAGGAGGAGTGGTGCCTAAACTACGCATCACATTTTCTTATAATGGCTGACATATTAATCTTTTTTTTCACAAATGGCATAAAAACCTGGTTACATTTGCTAATGGGTCTCTTTATGAAGAAAAATGATCTGAGATGAGTTTCCTTTAATGCCAAAATGACCCTTGATATGGGTTAAGAGGCTTAAGCCACATTGTCTGACAAAACCAAATCTTAGCCACTTCCATCCAATACAAGTCACACTCTTTTTAACCAAAACACTTTCTTAATTTTTACATGGACACTGAGCTACAAATGTCAAACATCAAATCAAAACCACAAGAAGACAACATCTGCCAACAGTTTGAGCTCCAAGTGACATTGAAGAGACTTGAGTATCTCAACATTCATTACATTATTGTAACAGATTCAGCGCGAGACATGATAGACACCGTGTATAATGTTCAGGTGCAATGTCCGGCTTGTCAACGGTGTAAGCAATATAAGGGGACATAACAAAATGGCCGCAGGGTTAGTGAATCGTTAGGGGACATTCGTGAAATTGGATATTAGGCAACACATAAATGCATCCTGTCCTTTTAATATTGTATTTTTTGTGAAAATTCCAATCAGTGGAGGGTAACTGTTTGCTATGTTATCAATTTTTTCGCTCGTTTTCTTGCTTTCCATTTTATATCATGATACATGTACAAATTTACATGTAGTGAATTGGAATGATATAATGGATATTAATTGTTGTTTACTGCAGTGAGATTGTATGCTTTTTTTTGTGTTCTTCATTTAAAATCAAGATGTTGCAACTGAACACTTTAATGGAATAATTAACATAAATACCTTTTGAAAAAATAGACTCTCTGATAAACTTTCTACTGAAGATAACTTTCAGTTTACCTACTATTATTTCAAGTGATTATCAGAAGAAAATATAGAATATAGTTAAGTATTACTTTCACAGATGATTATCAGAATTGTTTAAAAGTAAAATTTGTTACAAAACCTCCTTTAAAGATTTGTTTTTAAATTAAAACAACTCATTCCTAACAAACCAAAATGTAAACCTACTTAGCAATTGAGGAGATGTAATAGTTTGGTACTACAATTAAAATCTTCAAATTGCCCATTGAAACTGTATGTCCTTGAATATCCATTTCTAATGGCAGTGACATTAATCATTGCTAAACATTGCAAATGCATAGAATTTATAATAAAAGATGCAGTTTGTGTAAGCTATTTGTTTCTCTTTTCAGAATAACTTGATAATCAAATCAACGCCAATCAAAATATGTGACTGTCCACCCCATATGAGCCGTAAACGCTGCAAACTTCGTTTTGCGCTACAAGTGAAGATACATGCCAAGGTTGTTATATGCCGAAAGCAATTTTTTGACAGATTTACAATCCTTGTACTTAATTCAAAACACCAATCAAGTTTAATTTGACGAAAATGATCAGAACCATGAAAAATATCTGTATATTTTGACGTCAATCAACAGAAAGTATAGGACTTGCTGATCTTTGAACGTGTTTATCTCAGTTAGACGTTTTACTCCCTGAAAACCTTTGATGGACCATAACTTGACTTCTGAAAATCAAGTGAAGTTCATTGTGGTGTCATTTTAAGCCTTATAACATGATCTTTGCAAATATTCAAAAAGTGAAAATGACAAGAGGCTGCATTTACGGCTGGTTTGGGATGGATGGTAATATATACACTTTGGTTTTAAATTGTCCAAAAAAAAAAAAACAGCAAAGCCGTGATTGACTTTATTCTTTTCATTAAAGCCTTGGAGGACAAAATGAAAGCATGGAAATGTGTCTGAATTCTCAAATTTACATCAGAGATTTTCAAATGAGACAATATAATGTACGAGCCAACAGCTGTATTATACTCTGTAAAATATAGCACATACAACGGGATATCAAAAAGTTTAAAATCACCAAGAAGAAATATAGCCAGGAACATCATTTTATTATGTGACCCTTAAGTCATTTTTACAAAGCCATTGTGCAAAGTAAAAGTAACACATTTTCCCACTTAAAACCTGCTGTCCACAGACTGACTTGGTTGAGGTCCTCTTTAAGCCCAAAAAGGTCCACTTTGTATTTGCGCTAAAATCAACATTTTCAGGTCGGCCATGCTTTATGACATCATATTGTGACCAATTTCCCAAATTATGGTATCGGTGGAAAGAAAAGACCCGAATCTATGCTATGGTATCTAACATTTACAATTTGAGCGTGTCTTAATAAAACTACGGGCTGTAACCCTTCAAATACAGAGACTTAATCACGCCATGTATCTTTGATTTCTCCATGCAGTTAATCTGGTTTAGGCAGGTTGTTGACAACTATCGACACCTGAATAGAAAGTATAAATGCCATTGATATCATTTTGTACCAAGAGATAAACATGGACGAATGACCATCCTAACAAATGTTCATCGAAATTCTAGCTCCTTTCCTTCGTTCGTAGCCATCTTAAAAACTTTTTGATACCCCCTCGTATATCATATGAATTATTTGCCTTCTACTTACATGAGTCTGATCAAGTGCGTCTTATTTGTTCAGGAAATGATTTTATGCACTGATAAATCTGATAGAGATATATCTTATTTCATTTTGACTTTATTTCTTATCCATTTTCATATCATCTGAGGGGCTACATTGTTGCATAATCTGGGTTTGTCGTCCCTGATGCAGTGTTTTTCCAAACTTACTTATTATCTTAAAATACATTCTAAAGAACAGTTTTTCTCAGTGTTTGTATTTCTTCTTACATATAATAAGGCTCTGTCACCGTATAGAGCCCAAACGTATGAATAACATTAAAAAAAGTTTCATATATAAACGGACCATCTCCGTATGGATAACGAATTGAACGTATACATAAGGCAAAAAACAATATGGATAATGTATTAAACATACTCCTTACGAATACATGACGAACAACAATTTATAAACCAAACAATAGAGGGATGGAGTACATTAGGCGTACGTTTTCATCTATAGGCAGGAGCGGACAACCGGGCATTTTGTTTACATCCGGGACATTTGTCCAAATAGCGCGGTGAAAACATTTGCCGACTTCCCATCCAACTCAATGGAGAAAATGCCGGCTCGCGGAAACTTCATTTGATTTTAGCAAATTGTCAAAATATTTCGATTCCAAAATCATATGAGATGTGTGGTATTCAAGTCACAACAAAATGACTAACAGCTCATCATTTCACAGATTTTCGTCTTCCCATAAAAGTAAGAAAATGAAAGGATGCCTGGCTGAAGTATTGATTGTTTTCACCGCACACGAAGTCCAACGGCAGTTATTTTTAGATCATTGTGCTGCGTATACCCTGCGTATGCCCTGCGCATGACGTAGGTCCACTTTCGCCTATACGGTGATGTGTGACTTATCCTTTAGAATCTTCAGCCTTAGCATGGTTAAAAAAGGTCATATTCTAATGCATTGTCTAAATCTGGACAAATATAACACCACAAAGCCCCTTCACATGGACATATATTATTTATTTCTAGGTCAACAGCCTCTGGGGTTTTGACCTGATTTTGTTCTTTCCATCTCCCTGATTTCCGTTTGGCTCTAATGGGACAGCCATGCCCATATTGCGAATGTTTGTTTTGTATCTCAATATATATTTTATTCTCTTCTGCGTTTTTTCCCTTATCGCCCATAGCAATTGTTCAGTTGGTGACCAAATAAGTGGAATGGCGCTGGGGAGTGGGGTACTCAACTTTCATTATAATATAGGGGTGCCACAAGGAAAGGATGCTTAAAGAACGCACAAGAACCAAAAACAGGTGCTTACAGAACTGCTTTTTATGTATGCTGATGATACGTCTCTTTTAGTAAGTTCATCAGATCCTGTAATTTTACAAACTAAACTTAAAGAGAACCTAGATTTAGTTGCAAACTGGTTTAAAACCAATCAATTGACTTTAAATATTAAGAAGACAAAGCTAATGACATTTGGAACTAAACAAAATTTAAGTAGGTTTAAGAATATAACAGTTAAATATGGTGAGGATATTATTGAAACTGTAGAAAAATTTAAGTACTTAGGCATCACATTTGACCCTTGTTTATCATGGGATGATCATGTAAATTATCTTTCTTCCAATTTATCTAAACGTATTGGTGTTATATGTAGAGTTAAGAAATATCTTCCTTGTAATACTGTACATTTACTAGCAAAAGCTATGGTCTTTCCTCATTTCGATTATTGTAGTCCGGTATGGTCCAACTTCAGTGGAAAGCATCATAACAGCCTTCAAATTCTGCAAAATAAACTTGCTCGAATTCTTCTTCATGCAGATATCAGGACTCCAATTAATGAAATGATGGAAGATCTAAATTGGATTAAGCTTGATGTCAGATGGAAAAATCATGTTATTATTATGATATTTAAATGTTTAAGAGAATTAGCTCCTGATTATATATCATCTTATTTCACTTTTACACGTTCAACACATAACAAAAACACAAGAAGCCAGTTTGGTAACATCCTTATTATACCTCCATGGTATAACACTGCTGGCAAAAGAACTTTTCAGTATAGAGCTGCTTCATTATGGAATAGTCTTCCAGTTAATATCCGTACTAAGTTTTTGAACATGAGTTTGAATGAGTTTAAAAGTGCTATAAGTTTAAAATTATAATAATTGATTGCCCTTATACATGTGTATATAATTATGTGATCACTTACTATGTTATTTTCTCATTGTGTATATAATTTGTAAATATTTATGTTATCTGGACCTCTTGGGAGACTAGTACTTATGTATTGAAAGAGTTATATCCAGAATAAAGAAAGATTAAACTAACTTTTTGAGAAAATTGATGCTTTGAGAACTGACTTTTGTTACAATTTTAAGTCTTTGAAACTGATATTTTACCAAAACAGTAGTTTCAAAATGGCATATTTGGTAAAATTGTTGATTTTTACATGAAAAGGTGTCTTACAGAACATGAAACATTGTGAAATGTAGGTCTCAGAGAACTTTTGATATATGGCGGTTTAAAAAGCAAAACATCCTCATTCAAGTTGAGTGCTCCCCTCCTCGAAATAGCGCATGTTGTGCATGACCAAACTGTGTCTGCATTTTGCCTTCAATTTCATTATAGAACATTGGTTTGGTATTAAGCATATGGTTTTCTATTAAGTAATTGATTCAATTGGCTTATGTCTACAATGCCAATCATGTGATCAATCCAGTGGTAAAACATTCTTTTTCTGTAATTTTACTTACAAGCAGAAAATGTTATTTCAACAAATAAAAAACATCCCAAAATGTATTCGTTTCATTATTCTCCTATGATTTCATACATGGAAAAAATTACATTTTATTTTTCTTCATTTTTTTTTATTTGGTTTATATTTTCCATCATTAACAACATCATTTTGAATGACAGCTTCATCTGTTTCATGTCTTATCAACCCTTAATGCATCCCTACTTAGGCCAAGTTAAAAAGATGTCATGTTTAGCGTAATATTTTTAAAAAAAGTAGGAAGGATGGCCCTTTTATATTTCTTATGTTCAGAATCAATAGGTTTATCTAAACTGTGACAGTAAGCATACTAAATGTAGATATTGTAAAAAGATGGAGGTATTCTTGCATTTGATTGCTCTGGGGGATGGTTATTCAAGAAAGAATCACTTTTATGGCTTATTCCTTATACTTATTCAAAAAGCTATTTATTATATGTTGTGAACCATAGACCTACTTTTTAAAAGTTTTGTCTGAAATTTGCCACCTTCCCCCTCAAAAAAAAAAGATAGAAATGACAAAAATATGAAGTGGATGGCAATACTGAACAAGATATATTTTCAACTTTGCCTTAAATGGGCTAGATAATGGCATTGTTCTAGAAATAATAAAGCATTTGTTATCTTGTCTGCTTATATTAGAACATGTAAACGATCATATATGAGATTTGATTAAAGGTGTATAGTCTCTGGAGATGGGGACATGGTGTATTAAAAGTTGTGTATTAGTGTTGTGGTGTAAGCATGTTTTGCACATGTGTGGAGGGTTTGTAGTTGTTATCTACCAAAGATATGACCCTATACTCTTACTTCATCATCAGTTGCATGAACACCAGCTGGCAGATATATGTGATGGCTCACCCTCACTGTTGTTCGAAGCGGACATTTATTCATTTTGTAACAACATTTCAAAATTTACTTCACAAAAAGTTGGAAAAGTTGTACAAATAGCTGTGATGTATTGCAAAATAAAGTGTTTAACCTATCCCAAAGTTAAATTCACTTTGGTTGCAATTTAGATAGTTAAAAGCCTAATTTTTTGGTATTTTAAGTGAATTCAGATTTGTGGCAAAATAGAGGGCGATATACATATTTCTAATTATTGATTATCCTCGATTATCGATTATGTTTTTGATTTGTGAATATTTTGGTTGAAAATGATGAACAAACTGTTCTTGACATCAGATGTTTCATTTGCATATCTAATTTTGGTTGTACATAACAAAATATCCCTTCTACACCTTGAAATTATTTTTTATGAATAGCGCCATCTGTTTTGACATTACCATATAAAATGTCCCCATTCCTATAGGGTTCAAACAACAGTGCCCTGGAATGAATGGGGGACTTTGCAGATAATGTTAATTTTGATTAATCATTTAACTGTTACAGCATTTTCTAAGCTATGAAATGACACCTTACTTTTTTTGAATTGATCCAAGGCGATCAAGTTTTACAACAGAAAATCAGCCAGAAATTCTTATTATTTTCTTTATTTTTTGCTACTTATTTTCACCTGTTTTTGAAAAGTGTTCTGTCGCAAAGTTCCCCTTTTCAGGGTGACCCATCACATACTACATAACAAAATTGACTCACATATAATGTGCCACAACGCTAGTATAGCCCTGATTCCAATGCCATGTCCTATTCACCTAACAGCCTCTATCCACTGCTGCCTCAGGCAGCACGCTGCGCGCGTTGCCTGGACTCGTTGCTGGATCCGTGGGAGGGGAGATCAGGGGAACGGTACTAGTACTACGCTAGTGCACAGGTGAACAATGGTTTGGTGTACTCATTCATGCACTGCATATCTAAGGGAAACTACTTTTTTGATCCCTTAAAATTTCTAAAGTGATCTTAAAACAAACAGTGTTATTGAATATGATAAACGAGCAAGTAAAAACAAAAGGACAAAGGACAAAAAAGGGAATGCCTGTATCCACTTTTTCAGTTATGCGTGGCAAGCTAGTACTGACAGGAGGCAGTGATTTGGTGCTACATCCAGAAAAATGTTGTCCTTCAGATCTAGGGTCCAGCATGTTTACTCTAGTATTCCTACTACAGTGAAACATGCTAAATCTCCAGCGATTTCCTCTCTGCAACATCGCTCAATACGCAGTCTTTACACGTGCTACGAGAAGTGCGCTTTAAAAATCAAGACTGTGTATCGAGCGATGTTGCTGCGATGAAATCACTGGAGTCCGAATGCAACATAAGTATCATCTGAGGGACAACATTTTGTGTGTAACATATCCTCATGAGTGCAAGAAAGTCGTATCTGCAATAGCTGCCATTTGTCATGAATTTGAATTGCACACTGTATAATCTCCAGTCTTGGGTCAGTGGTTCTTGAAATGGTGTCACCTGAAGAACCATTTCAAGAACCACTGACAAAAGACAGTTGAATTTTGAAGAATTTTTCACATTCTTGTGACAAGTTGTAAAATGAATATAACTAAGGGCAGCTATTGCAGATACAACTTTCTTGCACTCACACGACGAATTATGACCTTGGTTTATCATATACTTTTCTGGTTTCTTTTATCACATGATTTTCTGATACATGGTTGCCTTTTGATACCTTTAAGGACACTTCATTCAAAAAATATTATCACAAAATGATGTACGAGTTGTTATCTAAGAGAATATCATCCCCCATATATTTACTTTACTTTAAACGATTGAATTTTGAACGTCTGTAATGACTTTAGATGATGATGAGGACCTAATTGAGAGAAATGAGGTGGGACATAGAAATCATCTCTACAAGGTTGCTATAAAGCTGCTCAATATTCAACATTCAGGTTTCACTACAAGTTACAAAAACAGATCATGCTACTCTTGAAAATGAATTAAACATATTCTTTTATTCAAGATGATTCAATTTCTGCTACAAGTAATAAAAACGGGAGACAAGAATAAATCATAAGAAAGGGAAGTGAAGCAATATGAGAACGTAAGAGAAGACTTCTTTCCCTGGTTAACTCAATGCAAGTGGAACAGCAATAACATTGTTAATGACTTTTCAATAGGTTTATGGAATAATCAATGACTGCAAAAATATCATTTGCTGTGAGTTTTGAACTGGTTCTTGACTACATTAGACCTAAATTACACATTTAAAATTTTGATGAGCAAAAACACACCTATACCACCCACCAATGTTTTTATTGTGGCAAAACAATTACACAACGATGTCAAAAATCAATGCTGACAACCGTAATAATGCAATATGAGTAAATTACAGTGTGGAATAAAACAGATAATTCAAATTTTGACAGAGATATTACTGACTTTGAAGAGAAAAACCTACACTCAATCAATTTGCCATTAAATGTTTCCATCCATGTTGTAGTTCTGGTTGTAGTCACAGGAAAATCAATTGCACCAAATGACTTCCACCGGGAAGGGGGGGGGGGGTTACTTACATTGAAAAGGTATATGTATATATGATAAACGAACGGGTGGACTTCATCTCAGAGATGAAAGCACTCAATTTTCATAAATTATTTGAGTAAAATTGGGTGCTTTTCAATCAAAACTGGTATATTGATAAGTGGGTTTTGAGCCAAAATAGGTATAAAGATGGTCAGTTTTTCAAAGTCCGGCAGGCACATACCCATATAAAAAAAATTGAAGAAAATCCCCCCAGATTACTACCTTTGTATGTATTTTATTCTTATTATTTTATTTTATTGTAACTATCTTTTATGGGTGCTATCTGACACACGCCCTGCGTTTTTGATAGCATGCACATCTAACGTATGAACAATTGTACTTATTTATTAATATCATTATCACTTGTTGTTAACATTGTTTGTGAGGTGAGATGGAAACAAATAAAATTGATTGATTCATTGATTGATTGATTGATTTCAACCTGTAGCACAAAATCAACTTCACACACTCCACAGCTCATTGGAAGTGGGTTGTCAAATGGATTTCAACAAACTCAGGTACTCAACATGTTTGTTGTCTTAGTAATCATGACTAATTTTATTTAAATTTCGATAACATACCACATAATTACATAATCTACTTTGCTATTTTAATGAATTTCTATGCAGCTATGTTCATAAGTAATGATACAATAACATATTATACTTAACCTTCTGTAGATGCAATTAAATTACAATGACAATCAGCGTTGATCAGCTGTCAAATTAATTCATTCATCAACTCATTAACTTGAATCACTTTTATTATGAAGCAAAAGACACTAGAGAGACTCAAGGAGGATGGAAATTGAATCATCCGCTATTTAATGAGTGTTTGTTTTTCTTCGTTTTAAACCATGTTATTAGTCAAATAACTTCTTACATTAACTCAAGTTTAAGCAGCATACTCATGTAACTATGGTAATTAAGTATCATGTTGAAAAAACAACTTGAATTTTGATGAACACAGAAGTTATATATCAGAAACTTGGTATTATTTTGACCATGGTGTTAATAACATCAATTTGAAATGCAAATTAACAAAATCATATTATATGGTGTTTTCTCAAAGATGCAAAATCTCCATTGATTTTCTTTAAAAATTTAGTATTTGGTAGATTTATTTGTGCTGATAACAAATCTAAAATAAAAAAGCTTAAAAAGAAAGGCCTTGTTTTTTTGAGATGCAGACATTTAATAAAGTATATATTTCCCCCAAAACCTCACCTGATTTACCACATTAAGTATAGGGAAAGCTAAAAAAAGTTGATCACATATGTGCTTGTAAAATAGTAAATGCTCCATTTATTTTTCTATTATTTTTAAAATTTTTCAGACTGTTTTGGTGCTTTTGCGTGATCGCGAAAAATCGTTACATGTATCTTATTTCTTTACTATAATTATTGTCCATGTTAGGGCTGGTTCAGAGTCAATTTTCCTATAAAAGCGTAAGTCTAGGAAAGGGCAGTCTGTTGCACTTAGCATGTAACCTTCAAGCATCTCATCTTGGACATATCTAAGGTTGCTAATCAGCTGTAATCAACTCCCACAGCCAGGTGTTTTTCTGCCCATTTAAGACGGCTATACCTTTGGACAGGTGCTTGTTGCAGCGGGGGCTTTACGTACACATATTGATTTTCTTGCAAATCTTTCAAGTAGTAGAATTTTTATGAATCAACATAGGACTGAAAAATTAAAATTAAATATATGAAAATAAACCATGATTTTTGATTTTTTTTTGTATGGGCTGTTTTAATGGCCTAATTAAAAAAACATTCATCAATGGTACATTTGTGATATCCTCGTTTTATATGCACAAAGTTAGAAACTATTATCAGTAGGACTTTTTATATGTAGCATTTGGTAAATAGCATATTAATCCCAGTACCTTGCAAATCATGCTATCTACTGAAGACAGAATTGGCCATGAAAACATCAAAAAAATTTGGCAATGTGCTGTTGCAGGAATATTTAGTAATTTATAGAAGTGTTTGAGACTCAATGTTAGATTTTTACTGTTTGGTTTGGTCTGATGAATTAAAATTTAAAGCTTCAAACTAAAGTTAATTAAATTATACATACGATACTCTTTTCATTTGGTGAACCCGCACAGAGTTCTGAAAGAATCATCCAAAATAATACACAAGGTTCAGAGAATTCTTTCAGAACTCTGTGCGGGTTCACCCAATGAAGAGAGTATCGTATGTGGTGGCATTTCATGAGGTGGGTCAAAAATGTGTTACATGGTCAAAATGGTCAAAAAAAACAATTGTTTGATATGATGTTGATATTATTGATCTCTTTCAATTCAAGTAACTTTTTAGCCAAATATCACTTTTGTTTTGGTATAATGGACTAGACAGCAATGCAAACTGTTATTTTCAGATGTGTTTTACTCAAAATTGCCCGTTTTTTACTAAAACAAGTCATAAATTGGAATGATTAATGGTAAACAGTTCATTTTTTCAGGATGTGTTTTAAACATTTTATTAGTTACTGTGATGCATTAAACTTGAAACAGACCCCTTAGGGTCTTGGTGTTAATGACCTTCAATTAATTAGAGACGGGCTATACAAGGGGAGAAAATGGCACATTTCAAATCATTCTGTCTTAACTTTTATTTGATGCAGCTTGATCCCCTGAACATTTTGACACCAAATTTGTCAAAATCGGACAAAAAATGAGTAAGTTCTGCCAAAAAAACTGATTTGAGGGGAGAGGGGATCTGAGGAAGGTCTAAAAATGATAAATTTGCCAATTACTGTAATTATATACCAAATTTTAGCCATGTTGGTGACTATCTGTATGTATTTGAGGTCACAGAATCCATTTGTGAATGTTCCAGCAGTGTCAAACCTTCCAAAATGGCGATATTGTCTCAATTTGGGTATCTACCGCATCCTTAGGCACCGCATCCTTAGGCACCACCACCCTTGTACTGCCAAGTTCAAATCATTGTCTCTCTTAAATTATGTAACCCATGAAAGCCAAATCACTGCCACAGATAGCAGAAAGTGCAAGCTTTCAAATGAGACATTAAATAAGTCAATAGGTTTAGGAATAGTGAATTTACATCAAATTAAGTTCGAGAACCCACGAAAAAATGTAACAACACCACCTTTTTAGCATACCCACCTAATGAAATGCCACCATTGTATATTTTAAATTTCGCTTCCTTATGATATGCTCTGAAAACAGCAGAGTCTAGCCAAACACTTGATATTAAGGTATTACATTGTTAGTATCCGATCCTCCATTTCAATGCCATATACCTTTGATGTGTACATTTAGGTTTTCAAACATGCCACAGAGTTGTTCATCGCGAATCAATAACGATGCATCCATGCGTCTGCTTATTTTTAAAAATACGCCGACGCATCGGATGCAGAGTTGGCATGTTTGAATACCTTTCAACAACGAAAATCGTCTTGGAAACATATACATGAATTAAATTCTAAATGTTTTCAATTTAACAAATAGGCCTACTCATCTTTATATAAATATTTAGCATATCTGATCTAATTTGTGAATGTTTGCTGCTTATCATTTTTTCCAAGCACCGAGCTTTTGCAAGTTCTACAAGTGCCCGACCAAGAAGATCAGTGCGCCGATCTTTGTGTACTGCGTAAACGCACTTCCGTAAACGCCGTGCTGTGCATGACGCGCTAATTTGAATATCAACTGTGGATTCATCACGAATCAACAACGGTATGCCCCTGTATAAAGAGATACAGTGAGTTGTTGAATTTGTCTTTACCTACTATTACTAAACGTCTAAACTGTCTAGCCAAGTTCAGATAGAGGCATTTGTGAAGCACTGAAATGTCCAACCCACTTCCTCCAAACTGTTTACAGAGCAATATAATGAAAACATTGATACAATTTCGAGATGAACATCAAATATCTCTCTAATATAGCTGCCTCGATTGCTGACATGCAACTCTCAGAGATGTGAAATGACCAGTTAAGATTAGAACTTTAATTGGTTTGGTCTGGTGAATTAAAATTTAAAGCTTCAAACTAAAATTAATTAAGACATCTACGTAAACTACAAACCCATCCATTATTGAGGTTAATTTACTATTACAACCCACACAAACATCCAATTCTCTCTCGTTATCTGTCTTAATTAAAGATGATGCAAATTTTAAACAATCCACTTTACAGGTCAAGTTCTAGCTCATATAAATACTTAAAGAGGCAATTCATGATCCACTTTTCATCCTCAATGTCACGATCCACTTTTCATCCTCAATGTCACCTTTATCAAAATTGAGATTTTTAGCTGGTAAGAATCCTTGAGTGGTTTATGTTACGATCCCCAAACCATTCTTTCAAATGTTTAAATTTTGATAGAGATGACCTTGAGGATGAAAAAAGGACCATGAATTGTCCCTTAAATTTCAAGAAATTTAATGGATATGCAAATCATTTATACACCCACACTGTAATAATTAATGGATAAACTTGACCACAGAATAGTCTATAATTCAATACTTGCAATGCAACTGAAATCAATATGCAAATTGTTATGAAAGATCACAGTATGAAAAGTAATGATTTGTTACAAAGTCTGCCTTTAAATTGACCACAAAATAATATATAAAATCAAAATTAGTGACTGAAAGGGATATGCAAATTGGTCATAAAAACTTCACGATATGCAAATCATCTTTATATAACCAACTGGTATGAAACTTTGATTAAATTGATCACAAAATGTCCTGCAAAATAGTTTAAAAAGCCAAAACTAGTAACTGAATGGGATATGCAAATTGTTCATGAAAGTTCACAGCATGCAGATTGTCTTTATACAAACATCTTGTTACAATATTTGGATAAAAATGACTACAAAATATCCCGCAAAATAGTCTTGAAATTCAATAACAGCACTTGGAAATGGTTATGCAAATTGTTCATCAGAGTTAACGGACTGCAAATAATCTTTATCAATTATAAATCCAAGACGCAACCTTTGTTAGCAAGACATTCCAATCAAGAAATGTACCGGATTTATTCATGTTCAAATATCATTGTCTCCTCTTTTCTTTTTCTTCATTGCGTTACATACAATAATAGTCAAGTACATATGCAGAGTACAACAAT
>JXSR01S039447.1:6183-17376 GCA_000969725.1 Ophiothrix spiculata | reverse complement strand
CGATAATTAACTTCGCAGTCGGAAAATTTCACGACGCAAATTTTTTACGGAATTGTTTTTATTACTGGCCGACAATTACTGAAAAATATTCAATAAATTGACGTTCTCGAAAGTCAACAATATGTTTAATCCAATATTTACCGACGATGTCTTTCAATCCAATCGAATACTAAACGTTGTCAATCCAACTATTCAAATTTGTTATTAAAGCACGACTCCCAATACCGGTACACACTTCTTGACATCGGAATACAGAGTGATGGATTTCTTTGAAACTCGATCGAAGTTCCAGGAAAACCCCGCTCTGTGATTGGATATTGCCAACAAAGCAATGACAATACAAACCCACGCTGTCGCTACGCAATGCTACCCAGCCGTGAATAAAAGGGGCATTTACTCTGATAATTGCGTTTATTGCTTTGGTCAATAAACGGTATTATATAACCACTTTGTTATAAAATCTAATTAAAGGTGCATTGGACAAGTTCAGCATCATCCCCCCAAGTTTTCCCCAAAACATTTTGAGATTTTTGTATCATTTTAAGTATTGGTGGTAATAATGACAGCATGCAAAGTTTCATTGTCAAATTCAAATCCTATATATCAAAATATTTAGATATTCTCTTATTTTTAATCATCGTTGTCGATAAATACTGCCCTCTATAGTTGAACTTCTAGAATTGGCCTTTCTTTTACTCTTTCTCATTGTATAGCATCAATAAATACGTTTAGAGAATAGCCTCATACTCAAATCAACAAATAAAATAAAATTCACATTTCTGAATTTTTTGAAGGTTTTGATCAAAATTTTCCCGATATCTGGTAATTGACTGTTATTTTCTAACATAGGAAATGTAAATCATCAACAAACAAAGTTTCAAAATTTTGTCCAATGCCCCTTTAAAATTGACCACAAAATAGTCTATAAATGCAATAATAGTAATTGAAATGGATATGTAAATCATTCATGAAAGTTCACGGTATGCAAATCATCTTCGTACGACCACTTTGTTACAATATTTGGATAAAAATGGTCACAAAATATCATGCAAATTATTTCAAAATCAAATAACAGCACTTGAAATGTATATGCAAAATGTTAATGAACGTTAACAGACTGCAAATTATCTTTATATAACCACTTTGTTATAAAATCTAGTTAAAATTGACCACAAAATAGTCTATAAATGCAATAATAGTAATTGAAGTGGATATGTAAATCATTCATGAAAGTTCACGGTATGCAAATCATCTTAATACAACCACCTTATTACAAAACCTGATAAAAATGACCACAAAATATCCCACAACTAGTCTAAAAATTAAATAACAGTACTTGAAATGGATATGCAAATCATCTATACAAATGCCTCATTACAAAATCTGGATAAACTTGACCACAATCTAAGTCTAGCAATTCAATAAAGTCACCGAAATTGATATGCATTTAATTTCCAAATAACCAACTTCAGTCACTTCTACCTTATGAATTTAGTTACAATATGACTAAAATTTACCATGAAATAATCACTAAAATTCAATATCATAGCAATTTTGATGGGTATGCAAATCAAATCGTATCCCGTTTCAAAAAAATCTGGTTAAATTGATCACAAAATAGTCTATAAATTCAATCACGAACAAAAGTAATCTAAATGGATATGCATATTACTTTCATACACCCACACTTAAATCAAATCCTCGATAAACTTCAGAGTGTAGTAGTCTACAAATGAAATAAAGGAAATTTAAATGGATGTACAAATAATATTTTCTGTTTCAAAATCAAGATAAACTTGACCATGAAATATATCTTCATAAATCAAAGCAGTGTTGCCAATACTGTGGTTTATTCTCCCAATTGGGCTACTTTAAATGTTGTTGCTGTGGGTAAAATGACTGACCTCAAATTGGGCTACCATTACCACCATCTGCCCGAAAAACTTTATTTCTTTAACTTTTGCAATATTTTGTCTATTCAGAGAAATTTTGAACCTTTTATCTGTCAAAATGCCAGTCAAGTTAGCTCGAACAGTACGGCGCTTGCTTACGGTGCAGAATATCCCGAGTTTGAACCCTGCTGGTGTAAAAAAGTTGAGTGTGCTCGAAATTCTCTTGGACAAGGAACTAACTGTTAATCGTCTCATGGAAACCAGTGCAAAACTCGGGGAGCTGACCCGGGCTCTTTTAATCATGGATACACTTCAAAGTACTGGAAATCAAAGGATTTGTTACATTTTGGCTTTTCAAAATATTGGCCTATTTTAATATATAGTCTGAGCAATAAAAAATTGTTAATTAGCTGTGGTTTAGCCTTTGAATTTTTGGCAAAGCTGAATCAAAGTGCTGTAGACACAGACAGACGTATATGAATATTTCATCTACTCTTGTTGTGTATTTTCTCAAGTCCTTTGTAAATATTGTGACAATGATCAGAAACAGAATCCAGACAGTTTCAAGTATTTGTCTACACTTTAATCCAGTTTCTTAACAATTTTATTCAGGAGAGATTGTGTAATTTAGTTGTTAAAAACTGATATTAATTTTGGATTCTCATATAGCTGGATCCTTCGAACTGACATTACTCTATCTGTGATATTGCTTGAAAGAACCCGGGCTGTTTTCACTAACATTAAGCATTGATCACTAAACCCGTTATGATAGCTAAATCCAAAAGTGATCGCTAAATTGTTAAAAAGACTCATTATTTTGCAATCATTTTTGGAGCAAGCGATCAAAATGGGATTAGCAATCATTCAGCGCCAATGACATCACATACACAGGTCATTTTGTTACCTGAAAATGGCAGCGCAGTTGTTTGCATAAAAGTAGAAATAATCTTATTAGATTGGATCAAGCTATTGCGCAGGTTATTAATGAATATTACATATCCGCTCCTGAGTTTTCCAAAGTCCTTTGTAACTATTGATGCTTATTTAACACACATACTCTAGACAGTGTCAAGTATTTTCTGTATAGCCTAGATCTTGATACATCTTAGCAACTACATTGGTTGTGCCAAAAAGTCTGTACTGGCCCTAACACTGAAAAAAAAACATACCTGTTTGTTAAAAAAGCATCATTGATTGCAGAAATTGTTGTTCACATGATGAGCAGCATTGATTGCAGAAAGGAGCATCACCAAACATCAGTTGGATAGATTCGTAATCAGAAAGGGAATCAAGCATGTCAGGAAGAAAACAAGAAATGGGATGCAATTAGTTTCATATTTGAAAATATGAATGGGACCAAGGGCATGTTCACACATAATAGTCATGACTAGCAGCGGCGTAGCTGGGGGGGGGGGGGCAATTTCAGTATTTTTTAGCTTAAATAAGCAAATATTATTAACTTAGCAGTTGTGTTCACACTGGGACAAGACCTGCACGTTAAAACTAGTGGGGCATCACTTTTCGTCACGAGCGAGACACTTCCTGCCCTGCTTATAGCATTCACACTGGGAATTTGCTTGTGAGCGGCCAAAAATATAGTCATGACCAAATTCTTCTGTGTGAACACGTCCTTAGTATACTTTAGGTCCCATTCAACATTTAGGGTTAGGTTAGGGTTAGGGGCTGGGGTTTGTTTTAAGATTAGGGTTAGGATACTTTTTTCTGTTAAAATGTAATACAATGTTCAACAACTCTGTTAAAATGACAAGTGATCTTGAGGAATTCTTTAATGATACATCTTTCCTGCTCATAATCTTATTTGTAGAACATATATATAATAACATTTATCAGTGAATTAACCACATATAAAACATAACAAGATGAATAAGATAAGATATGAATACTCGACAACAATATGATTTTCATGCATTGTTTTCTAACACTGAAAACCAAATGTTGACAATTCGGACCAAGCTTCTTTCAAGATATTGCCCATTGAAGGAAAAAGACGTCATAAATTAAGACCTCAGAGCATGGTCAGTGACCAAAATTTTTTGAGTTCAGACTATAATCTATCAGTCTATTAACCAAGAAAAAATCAGAATAATCCATCAGTTTATCACTGCTACCATCTTTAAGGTGCTTCCTCCGCTATCCGGTGCTTAACTCCCCTATCCATCCAATCAGTAATTTCTACATAGCTAAATGTCAACACCCATATAAATATTTGCACAGAATGTCAAGACCATTTACTTTATTTGAATAGCATCTATTCCAATATTTTTTCTCTAAAAATAGGTCTGTATATCAGTCGATACTACCCTTTTGACTTATTGCTCAACTAGCTCAGACACACGTTCCATTTTATCAAACAATAGAAAAATCAATGCTTCCTCACTCAACCGAGAGAAAATATCGTGTGTATCCCATCATGCAATGCTTCCTATGGACAATTTTGTACAGGAAGTCATGTGAGTAGTTAGTGATGAAATATGACCAAAATGCAAGATAACAACGATTAACTTTGATTTATGGGCATTTCATCACTAACTTCTCACATGATTTCCCATACAAACAATCCTACAGGAAGCAATGCATGATGGGATACACACGATATCTTCTCTTCACTCAACCTAGCTTTCATAAATAGCACACATTTTCAAGTATCCATTATTGTAGCACAGATTTTTTCCCAAGAAATGGCCTATTTGTGTTCTAGTCAGCTATTATTGAAGACCGCCTTTTCCTTTTGTGTTTTGATTACACTAGCGCAATCTTGAAATGACAATAAAAATTTATTGAAATATATGTTAAAATTATTAGAGCATGAAAATCTGTGGTATATGTTGATTTGACTATGAATGAGAAAGGAGCTTATAAATAAGTCAGCGAACTTGACCTTTTATATCTTCTTTAATTGCATATTGTGATGCTATCAGAGGAAAAACAGTGATATTAAAACATATTACTCAATGTGACATATCCAAGGTGTGTGACGACTTGTAGTTGACAGAAGGTAGGAAACAGATTCTAAAATCAAATCAAAATTTGCTGAAGGATGGTAACTACCTTCAGCAACAACCCCACGTTAGGTGATGGTTGGTAGTGACCTTGGCTGACGTAAAGGAACGAAGGCAAGATTTTAAATTTAGAAGAATATCAAAAATTTGACAAAACCCTTCATAGACTTTTGCTTCTTGATTTCCTAAGTATAAAATTTCAAAATTGAACAAAAATGAATTTTAGCTAGGCTTTTTCAGAAATTTGTGGCATAAAAAATGTGGTTTTTGACACTTTTTGCCAAAATTGGCCATTTTTGTCAAAAACTGACATCCCAGTCATGTTCAGCATAAAAATTTGCTTCTAGAAATGTATACTTTCATATGGTTTATTCAATTAGTTTGAGAGTAGAGTACCAAAACAGTTTTGCCAGTTGTGGGTCTACACAACGTTGATTGATTATTGCCCATTTTCACCCATTTGAAAGTACATTTTAATTGAAATTAAAAAAAATCTGCTCAAATTATGTTCTTCAAAAAAAAACCCACCATGTTTTCTCTTTTACATCATCCATAAAATTAAACCAATAAAGTTACATGATTAATGAGACACATTATATATATGAGTTAATAGAACCTAACCATAACAGACAGGTTCACCTTAACTGGGTCAATCCAGTTTGGTTGGTGCTGATGCACCATCTGCCACCAACCTCAGACCCCAACTTCGGAGGTGCTCGGTGGCACTCGGACTTGGACTCCTATCCAAGGTCAGGATCAACCAACCATCTAAGAATCAAGCACATACCCATAAAATTCTATCAAAAAAGTGCTTGTTAATCAACCTGATTAGCAATTCAAATGTTTGGATTGGAAACCTATACATTAATGTTGCCAGACACATTGTCTCCAAATATTGATGTCAAAATTACAATTTGATGCAGTTATGGATAGAAATACCACATGTTTTAGGAAGAATTGAACTTAAAATATCCATATGATGTTTGAATTTTGCATATATTAGTGCCAATAAGGTATGAAATAAACAATGACTCAAATAAGGTCAACAGCCTTTCCAAAAGAGTTGGCATCTTTTCCAAAACGTATCTTTTAGATTGAGAGGCTAAAAAGCATGATTTTGTTTTTGACAAATCTTATACAAAAATGGCATCAGGAGAATTGATGCCCCAAGTTAGAAGCCTTGCCTCCCCACCCACCCCCATTTTCAAACAAAATCTCATATAGTACTCCATTTAACCTTTTTTCTCAAATTTTCTCACTTTAAAAAGAAATATTCTATTTAAAGAAATTGAGATTTTTACATTTTCAAATTGTTTATACAATTCTTTAAAATCTTTTAATTTCAGCTTTTATTTCAACTCAAAAATATCTGATAACTATAGCAGATTCACCAAATCTCTGGACTAGGTTTGTTGAAGAGGTAACAATGTTCATCCTTGATTGAAATAGCTGCCTTTTGTTATTGGTTACACAATTTATATTTACAACTGGATTTTAAGTAAATGCATGTTAAATGCATTTCATGACAAAAGAGCCAGCTTTTAGCTTACAGTTACATCATATCTTCAATTTTGTTAGAAAGTGTCACATTACCATTTCAGTGCAACAGGTTGGTACTCTTTCTCAAAGCTTGTAATAGAGAATAAAATTTCCACCACTGATCTTTGATTCAGGCCAAAAGATAGTACTACTCTCAGACAAGCATCACATAATATAGGTCCAGGTGTGTTTTAACACAATGTCTGTTACAGTATTCCTCATTGGGAAAACCCTTTCAAATCCTATACTTCAAAATGATGAAGTACTCATCGTTTTTCAGTTTAAGGCATTCCCTAATATGGTATTGGTATTAAAGTTTACATGTTTTTCTTATAACTACAATTACCATAGAAAAAAATTGAGTACAATTCTAGCACAACATTCTTGAGGTGCATATTTTGAACATCATTCTAGTACAATTTTGTACAATTCTAGTACAAATTTTGTGTACTCGAATCATACAATATTATACTAGAATGCTGTTCTAAATAATTCCAGTACAACTCTAGTACAAAGTTTTGTACTAGAATTGTACTGAAACAATTATTAATAAAGCTAAAAAGATATGGTCTATTCATATCTGCACTAAAGTATAATTGACCATGGGACAACTTTACTGTGAATGGTCACATCTCAGATGTGCAGGAAAATGTTGCTGAAACATGAAAATAATCACTATTAGCCCTAGTAAAAATTGAGTACAAAAATAGTACTCGAGTACAACATTCCTAAGGTGCACATTTGGAACATCATTTAAGTACAATTTTAGTACATTTATAGTACA
The DNA here is from genome assembly GCA_000969725.1 of Ophiothrix spiculata. Classification (NCBI taxonomy): domain Eukaryota; kingdom Metazoa; phylum Echinodermata; class Ophiuroidea; order Amphilepidida; family Ophiotrichidae; genus Ophiothrix; species Ophiothrix spiculata. The sequence goes on along the minus strand of JXSR01S039447.1, from coordinate 10,141 downwards.
CAAATTTGTACTATATTTGTACTAAAACTGTACTATAATTGAGTTCAAAATGTGCATCTCAGGAATGTTGTACTAGAATTTTACTCGATTTTTTCCAGGGAGTGTATATTATACACTAATAGGGAGTATTTTCATGTTTCAGCAACATTTTCTTGCGCATCTGAGATAGTACCTCAGGTATTAAACAACAGGTGAACCTACATATCCTGTGTTGTCATTCAATATACTATATCACCTGCATCATCTATACCTTTTTTTCATGTTGTAATAAATGCGTCAATGTCATCAGATAAATGTTTATCATCCAAGTTGCCTACATGGTAGCTATGAGGTGATGGCGATGAAGGCAAATTATATTAAGTTTTTGATATAAGATTATTTGAGTTGAACCAAAACAAATCCAAGCAATTTTGATTTTATTTCTACCAATGTTGCCATATTGCAGTATCTTTATTACGATATATGCATGTTCACAAAAGCATAAAGTTTATTCGCAGGATTACTTTTCTACGTACTGAAATACATGGGCAACATCGCGTAGGAATACCCGATAAAATCTGGTAGTAAAGAGGCTAGTCCAACATCGTCTGAGTTCTTGGTTCGATTCTCAGTCTTTATGTGCAATTTGTTAATCCAGTCGTAACTTTCTGAAAAAAATTCTTCATCCTGATTATTTTTTATACTTTTTTTGTACTGATGCCGTTACCCTCAAAAGATAAGATGGAATTTAAGTGCCAATAAAATAAATATAAAGTACTTTAATTTTCAGAAAAAGTACTATATTAAGTACCTACATTTGCTTCTATTTTATTATTTATCGATACATTCAGATTTTGCTTCAACTGTAAATAAGGGAGATGCTAAAAACCAACAATGCTGTTATCATGTAGCCACCATGACTGTAGATTATATCATGAGATAAACTGAAAGCCTTGTGTCTACCTACAGGGTTACGACATATATAATGTCATTTCAAGGAAAAACGCTTTTGTGATCCAACATAAGAATCAACACTTTCATTTTTTATTTTATTTCAATTTATCAATTTCAACATCAAATTATAATGAAAGTATTGTCATCAAAAGAAATATTAATGGAATGTATCTATTCATTTTAAAGTGAAGATAGAACACTACATGAGTTTTGCAATTTCATACAATCTCAACTAATTTTGTTTGGGTATATTTCTTTTATTACAATTGTCCACCTACTTTAAAAGACAATATTTTGTATATGAAAAGAGTTTCAGGACAAAAAAAACCTAAATAAACCACATAGACAAATGTTCCTTGCTACTTGTCAAGTATGCATGATTTTTATAACATACCAAGTAAACATACAATTTCCGTAATTACGTGCCATGTCAGTTTACAGTTGATGACCACTGTGGCAATTACATTTCTCAATTTACCCAGACATCCCTTAAGGTAACACAAGTATCTCATTTACATCATGGCTGGCGTAAAGGGGCACTAGATACTTTGAGTTTTATGTAAAAGTTATAAAAAATGAATTTACAATATTTGATGACATGATCAATCTAATGCTTGGCTACAGAATCAAATTTGTATAATTTTCTTAAGAAAGAAATACACATCAAAAACCCGCTAGTGAAGCGGGTTGCAGCAGTACTTCCCTCACTTTGCACCAATGACACCCTGGTCACATAACCACCGGTCACCGACCGGTGTCTGGTAAAAAAAAGCCAAAACACCGGTATGACATCGGTATGCCACCAGTGAATGCTCACGAGCTCTTGCGATGTCCGGTCGGTCTCCGGTGGTTATTAGACTATATCTGAAGCAACGTATACAAGCCGCAAGGTTTTAACTTAAGAATTAAATTCTTCCGGCGTGCTTCCGGCGTCTCTACGGCTCATCGGTGTCCAATCAGACACCCAATGGTGTCTAATTGAAGTCTGCTAAACATTGCAACCTCGCCGCAAGGTTAAGTGACCAGGGTATCCGTCACAGGTTCAATTGCCAATCTATCATGTATAATGAGCAGATGAACTGCTTCACTGTGAAGTTTTACAGACTATGCAAGACGAGGGATTCTATCCTCCCCCTAAATTTGTAAGTGTCATTATCTTCTATGCAACAAAGTAATCAGACATTTCTATGACTTTTTTGAAAAAGTAAATAGTCTTACCTGAGGACATAGTCAGTTTGCTATAGCCCCGAGCAGACTTACGTTAGAAATTTACACAGTTAAAAACAAACCTGGGAAAGCCCAGGGAATCCTCAAATCATAGTGAAAACAACAGCTCAAGTTGCATAATTCCATTTACTGCACACTTCGCGACACTACACGTAGGACTATGCACTGAGTTTACGCACACTAAACTCACAGAAATTACAACCTAATGACTTGGATTCATTAAATAAAAACATGCTATTTCGTATTGCTATCTGTACAAAAAACTTTTAAAATTTAAACTGATGTCAAATATTGGCAAAATGACCAATATCCCTTTGAAGTCTGGACAAATTCTTCTAAGGTTAATTGTACTTGACCATGATGTCAACAATGTGTATAAATAGTTTCCTTCCAGAAATGTCTGCAGCTATCAACTGGGCCATCTGATTGGTTGACGGATATTGTCTGTACTGTTTAGAACCAATCACAAGCTTTGTACAAAGCCAAAAATTATCAGGAAACGGGCAAAATGAATGTTGTGTGGTGTTTGTTTGATAATTGAATTGAGTTCCGTATAAATGCATGATTTGCCAATTTGCAAGATCAGAAAGTTATCGTTAAATGACAATCAGAAGCATGCAAATTATAGGTAACATCCAGAATTATTGCAAATAGATATCTATAAATACTTTAATAGATTAAGCATTTCTACAACAAATTATTTACGGCCATGAACTTATTTTGTGAAAAAAAATTATAAAGATACATCTTTATTTAAATAAAGACAGGTAATATTTCAATTTAAAAGATAGGTAACATTTTCTATTTAATCAATAGCAATTATTTAGTATATTTAGTATAGCCTAATCATTAAGTTAAGTTCTTTCTTCATGGAATGAAAAGTCAAACACAGCATTCAACATTAGATTTTGACAATTTTGAAAGTAGAAAATAATATTTTTAGGTAGAAAATATATATATATCAAAATCTCTTGCAGATGGAGTTATAGATTTCTGTCTTAATTGAAATGGAAAGGCAACAAATCAAATCCATGGCGAGATTTCAAAACTGGTGCCTTTTCAGAATCCTCCCATTCTGCTCTCATTCTTTTTGCAAATTAAAGACAAAGAAATGTACTACCAATTCAGATAATTCCAAGTTTCAAAATGGAACGGGAAATATTTATTTACATTTATTTATTCTGGGTACTAATCATTTTGATACACCCTGTAAGAAATATATAGATCAAAGACTTTCTCAGAGACAATTCCACTGTTAATGTCAAGATGACAGATAATGCCAATGATATGAATGATGGTAGAAAATTATAGCGTAAAATCCTTCTTATAGACATGAGACAATTAGTATAATAAAAGTTATCACTTTGATATGAGGATGACAATGACATAGACATTAACCCAATTTTACATCTAAATCGGATGATATGCAGGGGATACAAGACATGATTCTAATTATAAGCTCAAATGAAATGTATCATATTGTTTGTTTGTTTGTTTACACAAGTTGGGCCATAGGAGACACATGTGTGTTCATGAAAAAGTCATAGAACGTCAGACCAATGCAAAAAGCACAAGCCTGGATAGTCCATAGAGGACTAATAAAAATGCCATACCCAATCCAACATAGCCACAAATGGTGTACAATTTTACTTTTAGCCCTTACTTTGTGAGAAAAGAAACTGGAAATTATAATTTCATGCTCCTATCATGAGTGAGCATTCTTTGAGAGCTAGTTGTATAAGGATGATAATATTCTATAAATCAAACAAACATGATATGTTTCCATGAAATCTAACAA
>JXSR01S039446.1:198679-212172 GCA_000969725.1 Ophiothrix spiculata | reverse complement strand
CACACAATGGCTCTTTCAAATAGTTCCTTAGCAGCAACATAATAACTCTGAACACAATCCGAAGTTACCAATTAATTGCATACGAATCTGAACACGTGACGGGAATACGAGGTTAGCTACCGTAGTATAAGCGTACGCTGAAAATAAAGCAGAAAAAATTAATCTTATAATATTTTGTTTATAATTTAGGGAACCAAATTACTAGTATGCATGAGAATTACGTGTTTGGCGATTCTTATCTTCTGGGATGAGAAATTGTAGATATCTCGATCAAATATGGTAGTTTTGCACAAATTGTCCGAGAACGATGGAATAAACTTCTTGAATTCTTTTCTCGCTTATTGTTTTTAATCTTGATTTGGTTGTCATAAGCAATTTGAAGTTCATAATATTATAATCTATTTCAATAGTTTTCATTTTTTGTCGCAATACATTGCTAGCTACTCATTACTGTAGCTACTATACTGTTGTTGATGGCAAATAGGAAATAAAATATTTGAAAAGTTGCGAAAATAAGGATAAGGTTACCGTATGCGATAACCCAACTGTAAAATGCATAACGATTATCGCTACGGTATTTGCTGACGCTATTTAGGAAGCTAGCGTCAGGGACTGATTCATAGATATGCATGAGTTATCTTTATATCCCTATACTTTATAATGGGATAACACCCACTTAATCAATTGTGTGTGGAAGTTTATAATTTCTAGTTCACAGTGCTGCGCACGCATGTGGCCATGAAATCATGAAGCCATGGAATTAATTTGTACCCCGTTGTGATCACTAAGCGTGAATAACTGCAGTCCTTTTGTTCTGATCATTATCATTCGATTAGTTTTGCCAGAAATAAGAACACAGTATAAGCACAAAAACAGTTTACATATATCCCCGTTAATTTAGCGTAAAAATCGGGCTGTTTTAAGCTATTTCCAAGTCAAGCGGTAATATCCACCGCTACATTTAACGTTCTCTATGAGAGAAATCGCAACAGGTACTTGCACGTTAAGGGGTTTTCTCTGAGATGCAGTTGCTCACGACTGCGGGATAACGATTTTTTACATAAATAGTAAAAAGTCTAAAAAATTGTTGCATCCGTTTTGCGTGCGTAAATTTCAATGCACACTGAACGCATGCTATACTAAAGCGTTTGGTTAATCGCTGCGTAATATATACGCGGAAAATTATGCAGACGCAGATGACAATCAAAGTAATCAAATTTTATCAAAAAAATGCCAGTTTTTGTCATTTTTCTTGAAAACTAGCACGGTGACCATATTTTTTTATTTCAGTATTTTGAAGAGCGCAAAAAGTGCTTTAACATATGTAAAAATTAAAAAAATAAATGGAGGATTTACTATTTTACAAGCACATAATGATCGACATTTTGGAGTTTTCCCTATATTTTGTATGGTTAATCGGGTGATTTTTTGGGAAAACATGTACTTTTTGAAATGCCTGTATCTCAAAAACGAGCACGGTGACCTATTTTTTTTTTTTATTTTAGATTCGTTATCAGCACAAATAAATCTACCAAATACTAAATTTTCAAGAAAATAAATGGAGTATTTCTTTCTTAGAGAAAACCCCTTAAGTTGTGTACCATACAGTTCAATGAGAAAAGCAGTCAGAAGGCGAAATTGGCTTGAACAATAGCAAACTAAAGCTCTTATTTTTCTTGATGTTGATTGGAAAACGGTTGTTTTAATAAGCATTAGTTAATGTCTGGACTATGTTAGACCATGTGTGCAAGTCAAGGTGACACACTTTGATTGTATAAAAATACAAGAAGTGAAAATATAAGTTGATTTTTACGTACAATTCTATTTGAAATGTAGTGTCCGCTGACGCTATTTTCACAGCTGCTCATTTGCATTTGAATAGAAATAAGGTTAGCGTCGAAAATTGCGATCGCGGATTTACAACGCAACCTCTCAATTATTGTCTCTCTCACACATTGTAACAGTCCAGTTGCACCAATTTTCTTCTTGATAACTGCGCCAAATTGCCGCCAATGGCGCGCAGTACGATCATAGCAGGAAAACTGAGTAAGCACGAATGTATTTGAATTTTATAAGTTTCAGGAGTAACTTAAAACAAACGGCTGTTCCGTTTGAAATTCGAGCGTTACACTAAAAAGTTCTTTCAACAGTTTGCCTAACTAACCTCATATATCGATCACAAATTCGGCTTCGTACGCAATCAACTAGGTAACTATTGTGGTTATGAGTTATGTTTGTATTTTCTGTCAGGAACTACTTAAAAGAGTCATTGTGTGCTTTGGGAATGTCCAAAACTTTACTTTGATGGTTTCGTCAAATGTGGTAGAGGAGTGTTCTTTAGATAAAATCCACTCTCCGTGAAATGCATTTTAACCTATCTGGAACTGCAGGACAACTACTTTAATAAAGGACATATAGAAATTATTGTCAGTTTACATTCAGCAGTTCTTTTGATTAATTGAGTTCAAATTGCAGTTAGATGTGTAAAAATCAATACGGTCAGGGTCTTTTCCTTCTGGTCTAAGGACAAACCTGTTAGCTTAAAGATACCATAGTTAGGTACTGAAAAAATCACCTCTAGCCCAAACAGGGCTATGCTGGGAGTGGAATCAAACTGATCCAAAAGACTGAATTAGTTTTGCTAGATCTGCCCATAGACCTTGATCTGTCAAAGCTATCCTTCTGCATTTAACCGTCTCTGTCTCTCGGTTATAAAAACTGTTATAGTTTATTCATATCGTTTCATATCATTATGATCAATATTGTATTTAATGCATTATTTTTCATGACTCATTGTATATTGTGTGCTTTACGCCGGCGAAATGAAACTTGTTGATGAATGTCGTAATATTCTTCCAAGTGACAGCTCAGCAACTTTCTAATCTTATATTTAATCACTTTCTGGAAAAAAGAAAATATTGGATTTAGAATTACATAGACAGTTTATTTTCATATGCAACATTTGTAATAACAACATATTATCATGATTATCTGATAGCTAACTGTAATTACAATTACACATAAATTAAACGATATATATATTTCATTTGATTAATGTCTGGATTTTTGTCTTTTAATTATTATTATATTATATATTTCAAATGATTACTAGTAGTCTCTCAGTACGCTCTAAAATTTATCAAAAAGGTCTTTATTATTTCAAAAGATTTTAAAAGGAACGCGTCTTCCAGTGTGATGAACGTTTTAGTCAAATTTCTTAGTTTATTCAAGGTCTTTAGTACCATCTTATGTTAAACAGAAATAAATAGGTCAAATTCGCTAATGGTAGATCTGAAATATTGTAAAAGCATTATCATCTTTGATTTATGAAATACTCGCGTGTACATTTTATTAAAGAGTATTTCCTCATTTTTCCTTGCAATTTTTACTTTGCTGATTACGTTATTTTTATGAAGATAATTAATCTCTGGTTAAGGCTACAGTCCCTAAAAACATCTCGCTCGGCTGAATGTCATGTTTACTGCAAGTCTTTACCTATTTTCACCCATCAGAATATCACAATTTTTGGCGTACATATTGAATAGAGTCTCTAGTTTATACATGGAACTTTACTAGTGATTTCACGTCCATTATCAAGGTCAAAATGACGCCTAAAGGCTACTTCGAAAAAGTTGACCCTTTTTCGATGAAACCTCATAATTTCATGATGTTCGAACAATTCGACTGGTTTTAAATTTTGACAGATTGTAGGCTTGATACTTCTTATTATATTACGCTCAATATTATATAAATATGCTGAGTTGATTTTGAATGATAATGTAACAAACCCGCATTGTTTTGCCCGAAAATCCGGACGTGAATTACGACTCTGAGTTCGCCCTGTTTGAGCAGTGAATTGCCTGTTTTAAGTATCTACATTATCTACATTTTGTCTGATATACGCATTCGCATAATTTACTTACAAATTGAGCATTCCAATGAGGCAAAAATTGCAATTTTTATGCAAACAAAAGAAAAATACGGCATTCTAATGTTTATGTTTTAGATTTAAGTTCACGGATCTCAACGCTGCCTTGATAGCTCAGCGGTAGATCCCTCGCTTCGTAATGCATGACTAATCCCTGCCATAATCCATGATTCGAGTCCCTGCAAAGGCAGTGGAAACTGTTTATCCTTTCATGATTAAAAAATAGTTAGGATTCACATTTTCCTGAGCAGATGGATTCCCTTTACCCTTAAGCCGAAATGAATAAAGAGTAACCAATGACCTATATGTTCTTATGATATCCCGACTCAATGTCGACAAGATAACATGATATCAATATTAATTTTATGATATACTCTACTGACCGCTATGTAATATAACAGTTCGATGAAACAAGGTCAAATGCTTAAGAAAATTTCACACCTTAAGCCTGGTTTATACTATGACAAATTCACAACGGATGCTGACGAATGTGAGTCATGGACGTAAAGCAACGACAGTAAACTGTTAACTACGACAGCCTGCGATGGCTAGCGAATTAGTTAGCGTCTGGTCACGGTAACCCACGATTAGCGATAAATTTATTGGTATAAACGATAAATTAATTCAGAAAACAATCCAACTATTGGTAATTAAAGGTGCGTTTACACTGTGACGTAAGGTAAGGCGAAGGGTAACGAACTTCCAACTAAAAAGTTGTAACTGAAACCGACTGATAGTAACGATAATGTGCGTGGCAAGCGGGTTGTGCGAGCGTTAACTGACTTTAACTAACGATGACGGGCGTAAAATTAAAACCCTTAAGCGGAATGATATTTATTGGTTTTATATGACGCCTGATGGATGGTAATCTTTACCAGATTTGTTTGGATGCCCTTATGGATTTATACTTTATCGGTTTTGAAACGTACACTGAAAATTTTGTTTCATCATTTGACAAATAATAAGTTGTCATGAAAATGATCTAGTATGACAAACTATAATTTGTCGTGGAATTGGTCATACAAATATTGAACGACGAATTATAATTAGTAATGAAAAACGGTCTAGTATGACGACTTTCTCATGACAGTTAGTCATGCTAAAAAATTAGTTTGTCATGTGAAAAAAATAATTTGTCATACACAAAAATTAATTTGTCATGCAAGAATAATAATTTGTCACTTAATTTGTCAAGCGACACTAGTTTTCAAAGGGTTTTGTTTTCGGTAGACTAATTCCATTTAGGTATGGCTCAATCCATGTGAAATCAACGAGACGAAACACTCAGGTTCTGCTTGCAGGTTTTGCAATGTCTGTCTGGTCTAGTCCATCCAGATGGACCTCGCAAACGAACGCATCGCCTACGGCGCTCGCTTGTGAGGTCCATCTAGATGGACTAGTCTGGTCAGAATCTGATGATGAAGTATGAGTAAGCTTAAGCATGAATACGGGAATTCTGAGTCCAGTAGTGTTGTTCTGTCCGACTCCGAATCCAATGCGGTCTGGTCGGAATGTGATGATAGGCTAGGCACAAACCTCACCTGGAATTAAAGAGTTGTTCTATCCGAATTAAAAGAGGTGTTGTCGCTAATTGTCCTCCTGGTCCTCCTGTGCAATCGACTCGAGAATAAAACGCCACGCCACTTCTTGAAGGTACGGAAACCCGTTATATACGATATTGTTCGTCATGCAAATTCGTCAGCTCTCAGGTATGGAGCTGTATGGTTAGTCGTGCTCAAAGAAGTTTGTCAACATAGCTTGTCATGCCTTCATTAGTTTGTCTTGACCTTGGCTCATGACAATGTGCATTTGTCAATTAACGAAAAGTACATTTGTCAATCGTTCAAACTCGTCCTGTACAGATTTGTAATTCGTACAGTTACAAAAATAGTTTGTCCTGCATTTGTTTTCGTTTGGCATGCGCCCGCAAATATCGTCAAGCGACGAATAAGGAGAAATTTTCTTTTATGACTAATTTATAACCCCTGTTTGACGACTTTTCCACCACGTTTGACGAAATAATGTTTTCAGTGTAGTGAACAGTGTTATTTTTAGCTATCTCAGTTAAATGAAATGTACATGCCAAAGCAGTAAAATATCAAGACAACGAAAAATTGGTGGCTATAGAATAACAATTACTGTTACAATATTGTTGAACTCTTTAACATGTAGAGTTAAACATACTGAACGTCCTGTCTTAATGTAAAAGTATCAAAATCAATCAAAATGTCTAACAATGCTCATGGCGAATTCCACTTACCATTTAGCATTCGCTTTGTACACAATTCAATTCAATTTGCATAGCCATATGTCTTTTGTAGATTAAAATGCAAATTAATTCACATTTTGCACTTACTTGGTGACATGAGATGTAATCCAAAATTGCTTCTACAAGCTATCATGGCTAGGCTGGCACAGACTTTAAGTTGTCATGGTTGTGTGCTGTTTATTTTGCAAGTATTTTAGTTCAAAATTATTTGCACTCTTCTTTTATAATTAATGATCATTGATTATCAATATTTTTATTTGAAAAACTACGAGAAGGAAGTTGGTTAGATATATGTTTTATCGGCATTTCTATCAATCATTCATGTTTATGATACAACACTTACCTTCATAGCAACGCAAGCGATACCATCACTATAATATTATGACAATGAAAATTATCAAATTCAAACACTTTTTCTATTTGCAACCCACAGAGATAGTTAATGCTTAAAGGTTACAGGAAAAGAAAATATAAGTAGCTTCATATACAGTCGTTACAACAAAACAAAGTGGAAAACACCAATGTAAAATTGTAATGAAGCACAAATAGTCCACGATACTCAAAACAACTTTCAAATATAGCGCTTTTTTATGACCTCGAAAAACAATCAATCTGAACTGCCCTACTATGATGCTTACATACTTCGACGACGTTGCGTCATGCTTTGTTTCATCTGGTGTTTTGATATTGTACATTGAACAGAAAGTACAAAGCGACAACTAGTATGAATGCAAGGTCGGATGACGTCGGTAAGGGTTCAGAGATTTTCGAGATCCACGGATATTAAACAATACATATAATAGTTTACTGGGTGTATATTCCAGGGTCTTATGAAACTCTTCATACACTAACATGCGTAATATCACTCAGCCAGTTCAAAGAGATTGTTTTTGAGGTCGTCAAATACAGGATTGCGAGGCGGTATATTTGAAAGCTTTTATGAGCATCGTGCATAATCGGAATTTTATGTTGTTGTTTTTCACTCAGTTTTGTTATAACAAATTTATAGAAACTACTTGATAATCTCTTTTCATGTAACCTTTAATATCAACGATTCGATAGGTTACATTGATGAGCAATTTATTCGTTGAAACTATCACAAACAAATCCCGGAAATTCCCAAAGCGTAAGATACGAGTTGTTCCTGGCAGCAAACAATAACTCTACACAATACGAAGTTCATGGTAACGTACTAGTTGATTGCATATGATTTCGAACTCTGCATGTGTGTATGAAGCTGGTTGAACCTGATATTTCGAAGTGGGATTTTAATTTCAAAAGGTTCATTTATTTGATCACAGAAATATTGAAGAACATCCTTGCTTTAAACCCATACTGCAAGACTTAACTGAAGACAGATATTACTGTCTGTATCCATGCTGTATGTATTTTTAATGATTAAATTTTGAAACAGAAGGCAGATGTGTATTTCAATACCCATACATTTATTATCATGTAGTATTATTATTATGTAATGCTACATATCATTTGTAGTGTCATAATAACATGGTTTAGTATAGTGACCAAACAACATCCAAGCATGAACCGGTGGAATTCAACTTTAGGCTCATTCCAGTGGAAACTGAACCTTTTTTTATTTCAAGCAAAATTAAAAAATCATCTTTTTTATTTGACCACATAAGTATGTTTTTCCGTCATACATTTGTTACTTGGTACGTAAGAAGTATTTTCCAATCAGAAATTGTAAACTTTGTCTATCCGTGCATGAATGAGCACATGTTTTGTTTCAAAAATGTCACAAACGTTACCAAACGTTACATACATACATACATATTATTTTTATACTGCGCTTATTCTTAAACAAGGTCTAAGCGCATTAACAATGCATTCTTAAAATTACAATAATAAATACAATACACCAAAAATATATGACCAGCGGTGGAGAACCGTAAGTCAACCCTTGGGGTGGAAACCCTAAGAGCTTACAATATAATAGGTGATATTTTAAAAGAACATAAATACAAGACTAAGATTGACTGCAGGCGAAATACCGGCAGTCTACCCCCAAGGCGAAGGATACCGTGAGAGCTAACAATGGGTAAGATGGGTTTATGAAATTACAAAATGCCCTTCAAATTACAGAATGTATATTAAATGATCAATGGTCTATAATTGTACACGGTAGTTACAAGTGAGTGGAGAAAATATAGGTTTTCAATTTCTTTTTAAACAAAGTAAGGGAAGTTTCTTCTCTTATAGAGACTGGGAGCACATTCCATAGTCTTGGACCAATTATAGAAAATGCCCCATCACCTATGGAACGACAATTTTTTGGAATATGTAATTTAGTAGCATCTTTAGATGAACGGAGGTAGTGGCCAGAACTACATTGTGAACTATAAAGAGAAATTTGTGATGTTAAATATTCAGGCGAGGATCCGCGAACACATTGATAAGTATAGACAAGTAATTTGAAATTGATGCGTTGATTGACTGGTAACCAGTGAAGCCTTGCTAAATAGGGGGAAATATGCTCACAACACAAAACAATGCATTAAAATTATTCCTGGCGATATAATGTTCTGTAATTTTTATGAAATATTTGTAAATATGTTTCCCATAATCGGTGTAAGGCGCAATAAAAAAATCGTTGACACTTCAGAGAAAATTGTACTTTGAAGTCATTCGGAGCAAAAAACCATTTCCGTGCGCGGTCACAAACGTTACCGAACGTTACATGGACTTTATTCAGGATTTTGGCAATTGATTTAATTTTCAAACATCTACATGTCTTGACCCCACCAGTGAGCACCATTATCAACAACAAACTTGTTGATATAATGTTTTTGCTAGGTTTTTTGGCCATTTAAAAGTGAAATTTCTCAATTTTTCGGTCACAAACGTTACTTTGGAATGAGCCTTTAGCTTTTCTTGTCGCACAAGATGTATAAGACCTCCCAATGAATCCATTGTTTGGTCATATTTTGTAAAAGCAAACAGAGCGAAGTGGGACTGTTTTATAGCAAAATCACAGAGCTTCTATCTGATCAATTGACGCTTTTTAGACAGTATTATGTTATTTATATAATGATATGTCGTTTGATATTATGTCTAATGGATGAGCTCAATTGCTCGATGAACTGCCTTTTGATAATAACCTAGGTAGAATGTATTGCACCATGATGCTGAGAAAAAACACAAATACTTAGTCAGACAAACATGAAATGATTCGAATTCGTACGAGGAAGAATACAGTATTAAAGAAAAAGGGACAAAGAGAAATGCAGATTTCTCATTATTCATATAAAATAAGTGACAGGTACCTTAGATATTTTTATTTCTTGCTTGTAAAAGACAAAATAGTAGTTTCAAGCAATAAAATTGTGCTATGAAAATTAAGTCTATTAAATTAGATTATGCCATTATGGCCTTGGAAGTATCTACGACAACTAAATCAAATTACATACATTTTATACAATGTAAGGAAATTCAACAGCTATCAATTGTTTTAAAATGACAGAAAAAGACAATTTGGTTATTGTATGATTTGATTATCATATATATTCGTCAATGAAAAATATTGCTTGTATATTGAAAGTATCGCTTTACAGAATTTAACCAAGTCGAAGTACTTTTACAATTACACATAAAATCATAAAATAGATTTTGTAGGTAAGATAATAGTATACTTACAACATTGTACAAGTATACGCCTGCCAAATACCAATGGGAGATTTACAAAGAACGCGTTTTATTCTTTTCAATCATATTTCTTCAAGGTCTAGTAGCATCTTGTATCCAAGCAACACAGATTACATTTACTTTAAAATAAATGATCCATGTAAATGCTGAATCATCTTTTAATATGTAAAGTAAAGCCCGATGTATATTTTTTTTTAACAAACATCGGTGTAACAGGATTCGTTGTTACATTTTTTTCTAATGCATCTCCTAATATTAACTGAGGTTTGGTTATGCATCACATACAAAAAACAAAAAAGCGTAGTGCACTGAGTTTTCATCACCAACCCAAAGTTTTTATTATTAGATAACACGTTGGAATTATACACTGCAAGAAAGTTGGTCTATTTGGGGGTGATTTCTCCCAACGTTGATGAAGTATACATCCCTGCCAACGTTGGGCAAAACACAAATAACACTGTTGGGCACACATCCCTGTCCTAATGTTGGGCAACACTATTTGGGCTAAAACGCGAGTCCATCTGCCATCTGTGTGGTAAAAGCGATACAAAATGTTGGCAAAAGTGTCTGATCTACGGTGCTTTTTTAGTTTGCCCAACAGTTGGTAGGGATGTAAATTTGCCCAACTTTCTTGCAGTGTATATTAGATTTCAAATCCGGGAGGTTGCTTACATTGACAAGTTATACGTATATGTGCCTGCCTTTTGGGGAGGTTTTTCACAGACATAGCGGTGGGCTGGTTTCCATCACAAATGAATACGCCTAATTTGCTTAAATTGGGTGTAGTTTGGGAAAATTTGCTCAAAGAGCACCCGATTTGATTAAAATTGGGTGCTTTTTAGTCAAAAGTGGTATACTGATTGAATGGTATTTCAGTCAAAAATAGGTGTAGAGATGGCCAAATTTTCAAAGTCCGTCAGGCACATACGCGTACACATTTTTTTTTTTGAAGAACCCCCGGGTTATATATAAGGTAACGAAGAGCATTTGCAACAGCTATTTGGTAGCTCATTAGAACTCTGACTGGGCCTTGTCCGTACGTAATTAGGTACTTTCTGTGACAGGCATACAAAATTTGTAATTATTACTTTGATGATGGCAATTTTGATAAATTATTTTAATAATATTAAAATACTAAAATATCTGAAATATGTACTTGAAAGTTCTTTGCGGAAAAGATTAAAATTTATTTGTCATATGTAGTAGCAATATTTTATATTTCGATATCTTAAACTTGGCATCACAAATGGAACCGTTTACCACGGCGCTATTATGTGAAAATACATGCAAATGTCATTTAATCGAATGATTTTTATCTTCATATTCACAATATTTATGCTTCAAAACACCTGTACAGTATCGGTAAAAAACCGAGAGGAAATAGGAAAACATTTTCCAAGGATCAAGATTAGAAAAATAAAATGGCATGATTAGAATATTTTAAAGTTATATGAGTTGATAACTTGATGTAATGACGTGTGGAAGTGTTTATCCCGGGGGACCACTCTGGATGGCAATTGGTACTCGTGCTCATCATAAAAATGGCGTAAAAGGGTCTGATTTTGTTCCACCAGTGGCGCCTATGTTTTTTGAAAAAGGGGTAGTTTTTAGCACAATTTACGCCATTTAAGGTTGTAAATTCAAGCTACCTCTGCCACTAAGGGTCACTTTTCACTATATGTCACTCAGTTGAGTATCGTCTTGCATGTGTTTGCATAAAATTGTCTATACACAAGAGAAAATAAGCATGGCTCCATGTGAATGATTGAAAAAAATTTGTATAGGCTTTAATACCTAATTTGTTAGAAAAATGTGTTAGAATCGTTCGCCGTTACGTCATTTGGGGTATGATTTACCTCATATTACGCGATTTAGGGGTGTATTTTTTTCTCAACAATTACGCCATTAAGGGTCCAATTTTGGAGTACCACTTTAGTATTTGACCGGTCCCCCGGGAAAATATGTTAGTTTTTGTGCATCAAGAATACAAACTTTAGTATATTTTGAGCATAATTGGCTCAAAATACTATGCTATTTTAAAATACACTGGAACCCTAAAGTGAATTGATATTCATCGGGTTATGATATATGATAATATATATTTTATGTAAGCTGTATGCTGCAATGTGAATTATGGTTTTGATACATATTTGTTATTAATCATAATAAGATTGATGAACAACTTTTACAATGCATGGCCTACATCAAAATTAATATAAATGAGCAATTTTACATATTTACCTGGCTATGTGAAATGAAATCATGCAAAATGTGTCAAGATATGTATTAGAAGGTTGTACTTAATACTATTCTAACTTGCCCCTTCATTGATGCAGAAGAAACAGAATTGATTGAAATGTCTCAATCTCATTCATTCATTCTGCTCATAGGCGGCGGACCCGGGGGGACGGGGGGTACACGCCCCCCCCCCCCCCCCCCCCCCCCCCCCCCCCCTAAATTTCACAATGGGGGGACGGACCCCCTCAAAAAACAAAGAAGAAAGAAAGAAAAGGAAGGGAATTTGACATTTTTCCTTTGTTTTGATAATTTAAATGTTTAACAATCAAAAAATTTTGCGCGCTTCGCGCGAGTTTTTCAATATTATGTCAATTTTTAGTGAAAATGTGCCATTTTGGCGCATATTCCAAGATTTTGAAACAATTTTTAGCTGAAATAAGTCGATTTGACAATTTTATTCGCGCGCTACGCGCGCATTACAAAAATTCATAATTTTCCTGCGACGATTTTTGCTCAAAAAATTGCCGCCCCCCCCCCTAAAATGTTTACCTTCCGCCGCCACTGATTCTGCTACCAGACGAACGTTACACTAAACATTCCATTTACTGTATAATTCGATATAATTATTTCGTAGATTGAAAATTACATTTGTACTTACATGGTGACATGAGATGGCAATCAAAATTGTGTCAATAACCCATCTTGTCTGATGTCTCAAAATAGTGTTCAGTTCAAAACTACGGCAAGCATATTGGCTAGATATACATATTTTATCATTAATAATAATTTTTTTATTAATTATCAATGCTTATGATACCGCACCTACCTTCCTAGCAACACCCAAACATACCATGTCATCCATCAGCATTTTGTTGGTTGCCATATATACGACAGTGAAGTCTTTTCAAAGAATATTTGCGGCCCCTTTGAAATATATAACAGATGATATTCGCTGATGTGTTTAATTCAAACACGCTTATTGCATGATTCTATAAAGCTTTGACTAATATAGTTGTGCACGGTGCATTCCTTTGTTCAAGAAACTCCCAAAAAAGTAGCATGTTCAAATATTTATTTGAAATATTTATATACTAACAAGGGGGAATTAATTGACGATTACAAAGAATTACCGGGGAATCATAAAATAAGGTTATATGACTGGTTCCATTAACACGAATGCACAATTTATCTATTCTTTAGCGAGGATTTTGAATCCCCAAGCTTTTTGTTATAACTTATAAATTATCATATTTACCCTAATGACACACAGCCCTTGGTCAAGTGCAGATTAGCTTAACTTTTAAGTATTAATTATTGTGGATGCTTGCAAACAAGTTGGAGTTCAATCATTCGAATACTATACTGAGGTCTTCTTGATGCTAAATGGAGGAAGTA
>JXSR01S039446.1:157660-173965 GCA_000969725.1 Ophiothrix spiculata | reverse complement strand
TTTATCAAACGAACAGAGGGAAAGACAGAGGAGGAGAAATGGAACAATTTCAAAAACCACGAGTTTGCAATAAATTCATGGTTAAACTACTTAGGGAGTTCAACAAGCATGGAACAATGTATGCGATTTACAGAGATTGCTTTTACTAGTACAACCAAAGAATACTTTGGTACAACGGATGCAGGAATAATATAATAGATCATCATTCACAGTTGAATACCTCTGTTAACAAAGTCCAAATGTTCATCAATAGGGGGTCATACATTTGAATTTCCCACATCAATGGAATGGTAATGATGCATGAGAATTGGTGTACTCGTATTCTGATACTGGACTCAAGTCTCTATTCGCCCTGGTGAAAATAATGCTTATAATCCATACGGTCGTAAATGCCTAGAATAGCTTATAAGATAACATAGTTTGGCACTGCCAAATGGTGTAACAACTTTCAGACCAAGTATGCTTTAGATCCCATTCAAGTTTTACGATTTTAAGGTTATGGTTTACATTATGGTTTAGGGTTAGTGGTTAGTTTTGGATGGGACTTTTTCCCAACCTGCAAAAGCAGAGTCCACCAGCATCTTATGTCACTCGTCTGGGTTCACGCCCCTTTACTCACATTTTTATATTGTCGTAAAACACTGAACACTGTTCGAATTAATTCATATTGGTGATTGTTTACTTCAGCATTTTATCAAAAAGTGTAATTGATATCTGCATTTTGGCGTTTTCCAATAGATTCATATTGCTTGTCAACTCCATTTTCTTTGTTAATTGCCTTAACCGAAGTCCACTTATTACAGATGGTTACGTACTAGTAACGAATACTGCGGCGAAGATCTACTTTATGTTCTTTCATATGACTGTTGTCATAGTTATTATTAAGTAAGTAGGATTCAAATGGAAGATATATCCGATAATCTCTGTATTGTATTGCAGAAAAACCCCTAGCTCTTTCAATGGGTCGAAAAATAAAAAATATCACAATTTGTTTCTTGATAACAAAGATCCAGGATTTCATGTAGATAGAAACGTTGTTTTTATCATTATTACCGATTACCAATAAATTACAGGTAACTACTTTTTAACATGTTTAAAGAGTAAAGTCGTATCTTTCGTTCATGTACGAATAATCAATATTTAAATCCTCATTCGCGAGTTTTAACAGAAGAATATGTCAAAAGTAACCTACCTTGACGTGCCTACGCCTTCCACACCACATCGGCATGCTGTTTCACAATGGTCTGCCAAATACGTCTGTTTGATGCCCGTTGACTTGGTATCTGTGATTGTCCATCCTGAAGTGTGTTCTGTTGGCCAAGTGACTTTCTAATAGATTGATTCCTTTGTTGTCTAGTTTTGTGACTCTCTTGATCTTTCGTAGGCTGGACATTTCAAAGATTAACAATCTGTTTTCGTCTTATTTTTAAGTGTCGATGTTTCTGAGCCAGAAACCTGATGTCTTTCGATTGTCATATAGTGCCGAGTCGTTGTGCAGCCTCTTGTGCTTTTGTAAAATCTCTGTGCCTGGGTTTGACATCGTCTTCGTAGCTCCCATTTTCAGCGATAGTTCCTCCAATATAAACGAACTTTTGAACATGTTCAAGGTTGTTGATGTCAATTGTGGAGGTGATTGTCTGGTTTTCTTTACTTTGCTATATTGGACTTCAATTTTTCGTTTTGATTTTAGACCAAAGTTACTCTGTACAGTCTGAACAATATTTACCAGTGTTTGGAGTTCCTGTAGAGTTTCTACAATTCTGGACAATGTCATTAGCAAACCGTAGATTATTTATAGACTACAGTGTTTGATCCATGTGTTGATATGGTAATCAATACTTCTAATAAGATGTTGAATAGCTTAGGGGATATCACACATCCCTGCCGTACACAACAACAGTTTTTGTTTAAAACCAGTCTGTCAGCTCGCCGTTCACTCACACTGCACTGTTAGATAACTAATCATAGGCTTGAAGTAGAGAGATGATCTTGATTGGGTATCCATACAATCACATTGTCTTCCAGAGACCCTTCCGCCACACAGAATCAAAGGCCTTTTGAAAGTCTATGAAACAGCAGTAGAGGTTTTTGTTGTTTCCAAGATACTTTTTTGTACTCTAATGTGAAAAGTTAGCCAAAATGCTGGTTTCTGGGATTCAGACAAAATTTCTTCAGTTCTTTTCATGTCAAACATTTCACTAATGTTTTATTTGACGAACTCATGAACTCCTCTATGAGTTGCAGGTGATTAAAACTTCAAATTTATGGCCATAAATCCAATCTAAAAAATATATCATCTTTTTGACACTTATACTGATTGCAATAAACATATAGATCAATTATATTATATTTTGCCCACTTACACAAGTTAGAATATCAAAGATTTTAGCGTACATGGGCAATAGATACTTATGTATAAATCTTGACTAGAGATTTTACTTCCATAAATACATGTAAGTTCAAAATGGCATCAAGAGATTACTTCGAACAATTTCATAATGCTCACTGACAGACAATTTGATTTTGTTCAAGTTTTGACAGATTGTACACTGTAAAAAAATCGTGTTAAAATTGTGTTAAAAGGGAACATGGTTAACAGGTTGGGTTAAATTTTGCACAACATTTGGTAAAATTTGACACAATGTTGGGTAAAACGTGCACCATTACCCAAGATTGTGTAGAAAATAAACCAATATTGTGCAAAATTTAACCCAACCTGTTAACCATGTTCCCTTTTAACACAACTTTTTTTACAGTGTAGGCTTGATATTTTTTGTTGAATTGTATACAAATAATATCATATAATATGGGGTGTTTTTCCCTGCTAAAGCCGACCGACCACTACAACTCCCAAAGATCTCCCTGTTTGACCTCTGTAGTGCCTGTTTTCAATATCTACATTCGTTTGTATCCGTCTAATATGAGCATATTTTATGATTTATGTGTAAATTGAGCATTCCATAAAGTCAAAATGGCTGTTTTATGTAGATAAAAGCAAAATACGACATTGTGATTTATATGTTTTATATTTCATTTCATAAATCTTAAGTCTGCCCGGATGGCTCAGGGGACGTTCCTGTGCTTTGAAGCATGACTTGCCCGCGCCAAAAACAGTGTTTTGACTTCCGCCCCCTATCCATCCAACCGCAGTAGAAATTATGTTTCTTTTCATGATTTTATTCGCATTTTTTTTAACAGTAAACGTCATATAGCCTTAATAATTTAAATATTTTTAACTATTTGTGAATAATTTCATTTCAGTATATTCATTGCATTTGTGTTAGAAATTTTCATGGTGGAATTTTCACTCTCCCAGAGCGTACCCGAAAGTGCATTAGAGAAGAAAATACACGAACTAGGATTAGAAGCTACTAAGTAAGTGTGTACATTATAAAAAGTTAATGGCTGAAGAAGTACGCAGACTATTGAAAAGGACCAATTTATTTATTGGAGTATATTTTGATTGCATCGTAATTTAATTTATAAAGAACAGTATAATAGCTGTGGTATTGTTTACAATCATGTACTTTTGTTTCATTTCACTTTTGTAGAGAAGATGAACCTGGTCATGTCAGTAAACCAGTTGTTATAGATTCAGTTACCCTCGTCGATGCGATGGAAGAAGCGCAACCAAAAGATCAGGGCCTAAGATTTAGACTTGGAGAACGTGAGTAATCAGATGACATAAAACACATTGATCAAGGTCTGTTAGAAGACCGATATATAGAGAAAAGGATAGAATCCGTATATAGCCAATGAAAAGGATAATGAATATAGAGAAATGCATGACAGTTTTTCCTTCAGCAGTGTTCATGAACTTGTCATATCTGAGCCATTGATTGTGTAGGTCTTCAACAAGTCCATTGTGCTCCAAAAAGTAAGCTTTCTAATTTGATTTTATTAACCAAGCGTTTGTTTAACAGGTATTCGGACTGTGGAGACTTCGTTACAACACATGTTTGAAGGTGAGATTGATGACGAAGACATGGGTCCAGAAGATGTCGAAAC
The DNA here is from genome assembly GCA_000969725.1 of Ophiothrix spiculata. Taxonomy (NCBI): domain Eukaryota; kingdom Metazoa; phylum Echinodermata; class Ophiuroidea; order Amphilepidida; family Ophiotrichidae; genus Ophiothrix; species Ophiothrix spiculata. The sequence goes on along the minus strand of JXSR01S039446.1, from coordinate 169,957 downwards.
CAATGATGATATTGGAAAACATCAGCCATTGACGTTTGGAAGTGTTGCATAAGTCAAATGAACAAATTAAGCAAGTTGATACTTTCAGATAACAACCAGAAACATTTAGACAGTCACATACGAAAGTGTTGCTTAAACGCCATGATGCTCAAATTGAAAGAGAGATACAATAGCGTTAAGAAGCGTTGCATATTCCTAATGATGCTGATATTGATAAGCATCAACAGCTAATATGTTGAAGATTTACATAAACCAGGCCCAGTGATGCTTATATTGATATTAATCACTAACATTTGGAAGTGTTGCATAAAACTAATAATGCTTTTGCAAACACCCAATTAAGCAAATGATGTTAATAACTTTGGGAATTGTTACAAAATCCCATTGATATTATTATTGGTAACATCTGCCACTTATGTTTGGGAGTGATGCTGATATTGACACACATTAACTCGCTAAAAAGTGTTGCTTAATCCAACAGTCTTGTAATTGACAGATAACATCAACTAACATTTGGTAACGTTGCCTAATACAAATGACGCTATCATTGACAGAAAACAAAACTTACAATTAACTCTTTGACGGCTGTTAATACTAATTGTGCACATTAACGTGTTAACATTAAAACGGCACTGTAAACTGTAGTGTGGACATTAAGTAAAAGCTTTTTTAAAAGCATTTGTCAATGTTTGCAATATTTGCATTATATTAGCAAATTTGTAAAAGTTTGCACTTGCAAAAAGAAAACTGCCTTTACACCTAAATTGTGATTTTACACATCGACCCGAAATTGGTTGTGATATCGATCCTAAATGTCACTTTATATGTGATTGCCCCGGGTGATTGCTAAATATTATCCTCAGAATAATCGTGTACTCCACATCAGCATGCGACACAAAATGCAACTAGAGGAATATAATCCAATATGCAGTATGGAATAAATCGGATATTGTGAGCGTATGGGAGTACAAGAAAAAAGACTTGAAAAAAACTTAAATCATTACGACAATAGCCAATGATGATGCTCAATCGTTTGTACAGTTTTGAATGTCGTGCAAACCGTACATACAAAAATAACATTCTACCATGTCACCACTTTTGTGACAGCTTAAGCAGACTCCCTTGGATTTCATAGAACAGTGTCATCTGAGTGTACGTCATCTGGCAATAAGAATGCTTTATATAGGAAAAAGTCAATGTTATGTGTAAAAGAAACATTGTTATTTGCTGAAAGCATCCGAAAAGATGGAAGAGACTCCTTCCAGTTATATATAAAAACCTGTGCCCTCTGGTCGAATGGGTCTTGCAATGAAAAAATATCTGTGAACTAAAATATACTATTCCATTTTGCAGATGCCATTTTGGGTATTTATTTTTTCTAAAAGAAGATATCGAGACCTTTCCATCATGCCTTGCTTCCCATGGGATTTTTTGTACGGGTTGTAATGAGAGGGTTTAGTAATGGAACATACATGAAGTCAAACTTTGGATGAAGTCTACTGATTGTGCTATGTTTCATCACAAAACTCTTTCAATACAACCCGTACAAAAAGTCCTTATATCTTCTCTGATTTTTACTCGCCAACTGAACTCATAAACGACCAGAATGTCTTTTATAAATACATGGATATATGGAAATATTAACAGTATTTAGTTATATTTATCCAACAAGTTGAAACTTGTTTATATCTGAGAAGGGTAGTTAGTAAATCAATAAAACAAAATATAAAACCATCCTTTATACATGCTCTTAAAGTCTTACATAAAGTATTACCGCCCAGCAGATACAAACAACCTGGTAGATAATATTACATGTATAGAAAATGAAAATTGTTTTTAGGACCCTTGTTGTAAATTGAAATTGACATGGGCATAATATCCAGAGTGCGTATAAGTGCCTTGATATTTTATAAATTTATATATCTTATGCTACGTACATGTACCATTCAATCGATAGCCTAAGATTTGGTTAAAAGTATGAAGAACATTGTGAAATGGTTTTAGTACAAAATTGATATGCGTTTCTTGCTTCCAGGAATTTGTGTATTTTTTTCTCACAGATACAACTAATAATTTCAATTGTTTTAATGCGTATTTATCAATAATTACATGTTACCATATGGTCATATGTGGGAATATCGCTTTTTACATAGAAAATGGTTTTGCTTAATGCGATAAGTGGGCACAACTTACAGGTCCTAATATACGGTCATCAAAACATACTTATAAGATAAGCAGAAACGAAGATTTAACATGTGGTCGAATTAGTTTAAAGGGAAATATTCCACACAATAAAGTGACAATCAGTGAAAAAATCACTGACCATCCAAGATTCGAACCCGGGACCTTAGGATTACTAGCCCCACACTTGATTTAATAGCATCCACTCTTCCCCATCTGACCGTATAGCTCTGTTGGTAGAGTGTTGGGCTAGTAATCCGAAAGTCCCAGGTTCGAATCCTGGATGGTCAGTGATTTTTTTCACTGATTGTCACTTTGTTGTGTGGAATATGATTTATAATTATTTCCCTTTATACTTATAAGATGCACAGTTTTGAAAGATTGAACAAAAATATTTAGAGAGAACAATCAAAATGTTTTCAGTTACATGTAAAAAGATTTTCATAAAAATGAAGAGTATTTAGATTTAAGTGGACGGTAAACATGGTACATAAATTTTTTGGTTTTTTGCTGTTGCAAATCCTTACAAAAATTGTAAAAGAGTTAAGCTAAGCGCTATGGCTGATTATACATATCCAATTTTACGGTTACAACATCGTACCTCAATGTGTGTCATTTACGCGTGTTAAAGTCCAAAATGGTGCCCATAATGAAGTAGAAATCACGATATGATAATGACAGTGTATTAGTGTAGACCAATTCTAACATTTCTAAACTGCTTTTATTCTACTGATATTGACTTTGAATTTTTGACTTGATGCTAATTAAAGGTATTATAGGTGTTACTGTTTGCATGCTATATAATGATAATTAAAAAACTGTATATATAATATGTCATATACACTGGTTTTTGAATTGTGGTAATATCACAACTCACCATCATGCAACTCACGACCATATTTGTGACCCATCATATCGAAAGGTACCTTAAGGGTCCCAAAATGAAAATTGATTTTTTTTTGGTCTCATCTGAAAGATTATATTTTAAGCTTTAAAATGACATATAAAAATAAGCTTGCTTTTGGTTATTGGATGTTCGATTGCAAAGTTATACTCAAATTGGTAAAAGGCATCCGGCTGATTCAGAAAACTATAGTTCTGAGGAAATCAAGTTTAAAGTTTCTGTACTGGTAAAACTTGAATGGAGAATGGATTTTTATCTTGGTTTTTAAAACATTTTTTATTTATGTTTTGAATGTTAGAACCTGATTAATATGATAGAATACACTTCAAAGGTAACGTTTCTGATGAAATTAGAAATTCGACCATGGACGTGATTTTTGACTATGCTCAGCTTCAATGGCCTGTATCTCGGAATTTACTATGCCGACCTTAAAGTACTTTTTGATATGACGGGTCACATTTTAGAATCAGCTTGCAGCTGAAATTACCAAATATTTGCTCCCCAAAATTTTAGAAATTGGCACCGATTGACCCCTTATTTTTAGTTGTTTTTTTAACATGCACTGCATCGTCCCTTTTTTAATTCTTTTACTGAATATTAACTGTATCCGATCTCTTGGTTTACCCCTACGGGATTCACACAGGGGATTTGCCCCGCTCTACTCGGCTATGCCACCGGGACGACTCCTTAATTTTGTTGAAAATCTTTGTTGTTTTGTCGATCAGCATGATCAGTTAAACAATAAAAGCAAAATACAGATGTCATATTGGCATTTAATTTTACTCATATATATAACACATGGACGACGAAAATGTCGTAATTTAATTGCATAGAAATATTAATAGTAATATTTGATTTATATTTATCCAACAAGTTGTAACTTGCTTATATTTGAGTTTTATCAGTTAATCAATAAAACAAAATATAAAACCATTCTACTCTTAAAATCTTCCATAAAATAGTACCGTCTCGCAGAATCACACAACCAGATAAATAATGTTAAATGTATAGAAAATGAAGAATAATTTTAGAACATTTGTTGTAAGTTGATGACCAAATCAAGAAAGAATCTTGAATGATTTTTACAAAGCTAAAGCTGCGTTCGTTCAATTCCATCAATAATCTCCGCCAATTTAAAGAAATTAAGAACATTGTGAAATAGTTTTAATACAAAATTGAAATGTATTGCTTGCTATATTGTGGAATTTATATGTATTTTTACTTTCATTGCGCAATTTCAGATGGTATTGTGTGCCCTAGCTTCACCACGGATTTATGAATTAACTGATTTGATCAATTAATTAACATGCATGACTTAGAATTTCAATTGTTTTAATACGTAAATATCGATAATTACATGTAACCATATGGTCATTTGTAGGCGATAACGCTTTTACACAGGAAATGTTTATGTTTAAGGCGATGAGTGGGCACAACGTACAGGTCAATTTCATCATATACATATTGTAACAGTATCCATTAGTGACATTGCAAAATACTTAAGGAGAGCAACCAAAATGTTTCAACATTGTTCATTTATGTTATGTGGTTAGTTGCATTGAATTTCGTGTTCCTGATTCTTAACAATATCTTGAAATATAATACCGGTTTCCTTAAAAAGGTTCATATTTTGTGTTAGTGTAGGTATTTTTGATAGTTTTGAGTGACAAATCTAAGAAATATAATTCACTACTTTAGCTTTCGCCATCTTGGCTGATGGCTTGGTTCACTGTTTCTCCCGAGAAACCTTATGGTAGTCTCTTTCGATTTTGGTGTTTGTTAATGAGCAGCGAATCATATCTAGAGTGTTTTATTAATCGCATTTGATTTCTTTGACCACCTTCTTGCGAATTTACCATGGAAAACTAAGTAATAAACTGTGACAAAGCCAAAACTTTTGGGAGTAATAACTGAAAGGGCCAAACCCCCGGACATTTATTAATTTAGAAATAGGCACGATAAAGCTGATACTGCTAGCCGAGCAAGTTTTCACTATAGTTTTAACAAAAAGGTAGTTCTAGATGTACTAAGGAGAGAGTACCATCAAAGCTTTATAAACAATGAGCAGAGTTTAAACTCTGTTCTTTCCTGAAAGCTCCTGAACTGGTAGCCAATAAAGATATTTCAACAATTGCGTTACGTTATCTGCCACGTCTAAATGTTAAACACAAAATAGCACCGCACATTTGCTGTGTAAAATTTGAAAACGTTCCTTTTTTTTTAATGTCATTTACAAAGCAATTAACAGTAATCAAGTTAAAGTACAAGTGCTTTAACAATGTTCGTAATGTTAGGGTAGGTATCTATATCAATATAACGACGAATTCTACTTGCATTTCAAATCCGCCAATTCATCGACCCTGTACATAGTGTAACATTATCAGACATTGACATTAGTTGATCAAAAACATCACCGAGGTTACGGATGTTGTTCGAAGTAAAACCTTAAGTTTCACATAGGCGTTTTATTCTTGTAAAAAAGAAGAGGCAACAACGAGAAACTTGGTCTTATCTCTATTGAATTCCTGGTTGTTTTCGATCTTTCAATTTTTAATGTCTGCTACATATTGAGATTGAAAAGAGCACATTGGACAACAAGTTAACGACGATATATTGCATGATACAGAAGACACTTTAATTATAAGAATAATCCCATTTACTGATACGAAATCCATTATAGAGATCACTCTTGAAATATGTAATGCCTTTTCGTGTTTCTCAAATAAAAGAAGAAAAACCTTGGAAGATAAACCTGTATCTGTTCTAAAAGTAAATTTACAGACACAACTACTTTGAATACGAATAAATTTCTACTATTAGCGATACAATATAACACTCAAGGAATGTCCAGGCTGAGAAACAACAACATTGATATCTTGTTCATTTTATTCCATCTACTCCATACATATCTCACAAGATACTCATACATCTATCATCATACTTTCTGAGATTCTTTCGGGGAAATTAAGGTTCTTAATATCACTTGCAAAATATATGGATTAAGTCCTGCAAATCATAATATACATTGTATATCGGCAGAACGCATACTACGGCTGGGTATCACCACAGACTAAGGTCCGGTGCAGACTCCACTATCGTATACTATAGAATATTCTATGCTGACGAGAAAATGACGTAGTGACCGAATAAAACACACAGTTTTATTCGATGACCTACGTCATTTTGTCGTCAGCATAGAATATTCTGAGCAAAATATTCTATACGATAGAGGAGTCTGCACCGGGCCTAAGACTAAGCATTAAATTATGGAAATTCAAAAAGCGCTATTTCAAATTATGAATTAATTTAAGGGGTTCGCAAAATAAAGGCACGCTTTGAGCTAAGTTTACAATAATTCGTATATAGGACCGACTATGAATATGTTACTGACGATAATTAACCATTTTGAATACACATACAGCAGCATCTGTATATGGTAGGTTTACACTGTGAAAACTTGTCGTCGACAGAAGGTAACGGACTTGAAAATCAACCCTCCGTGACCCGTCATCAGATTTCGTTCCATTACATCATCAGCAAAGGTCGCTACTTGATTTTCAAGTCTGCCGTCAGCGACACTGAGTCTTCATAGTTTTAACCCATATTCAAATATATTGGTTAAAATATTTCAGTACACCATTGGATAATTCGTAACCGGACGTATACATGGTAAATCTGACAACTCAAAATTGCCAAACGAACTACAATAATAACATAAATAAACAATCCACATAGTATACACTAATAGCTACATTGAACAGTTATGTTTTATATATATAATTCATCACATTATCATAATTAACATCTATATACAGTTCTATAAAAATATAAATATGACTATGTACTAAGTACAGGTGGCAAAAGAAGGAAGACCAATATAATTATCTACACCATATTGCAACAGTTTTTACACCGTATATATACATCACCAGGAATACATCACTGTACATGTCCATATATTTTCTTATCTACAGTATATACAGCCATATAACGGGCATCTAGAATTGTATTCATATGATTTTAAAATCATATTAAAAATGATTATATAAGCTCAAATTGTTTATATTTTTGATTGTTAGTGAGATAAAATGAATGGTACAATTACCTTAAAACTGTCATGCATTTAAAACGATCATAAACACAATATAACGTGTTTTTTATATTATTTGTTGTCAATAATATCGATTTTTAATAATCGTGTATGCATGCCTTTTAAAATTCATAAAACAACTTTATTTCGGACTATACTAAAAATTATTGCTTTTACTAATTAAATAAGAGCCTCATTGGCTTCCATTTAGATTTAATACCTTGCTTGAGAAACTATAAGGAGCAAATATCCAAAAGAAACATTCAGATTTTTAATCATAATACCATAATGAAAACCGAATATTAAGAACTGAAATATCAAATTTTCTCAAAGTATTGGACTTTGTGTGTGCCTTAAATCAGCTGAAAATGTATGCCGTGTGCCGTTATGCTATGGCCACATATAGAAAGATACGCTGGTACGCCGCATCATGCAAAATCCACACGAGTGTTAATCTCGAGGTTTATTGCTGTGAAGTCGTAAAGGTGGTTAAAACTCGTCTAGGTTGTCAGCTTGTCCGACTAATCATGTTGTGACCGTAGCATTTTCAAATTTTACCCCCCCCCCCCCCGGATTTTATCCACAATAATTTTTATCAATACCATCTTTACTCTAACCCAAATCACATTTCTTGACCCAATCATATTCGCAACGTTATTCTACTCAATCCGTTTCTATCCTAATCTCATAATCCTAAACCTAATAATGCAGATTTTGGATTGAAACCGGATTTGTCACAATACTCGTCATTTGCATATGTTAATTAATGACTAGCCAGTTCAGCATGGCGCTCAGTACCAGCAAAAGGATAATAATGATATTCAAGGTAACCATACGGTAACACCTGGTACTGGAATCTACCTCATTCCCAATAAAAACGCCGGGTTTAATAGCTTCATAAACACGCCTCATATTACTGAACTTTGTCATCAACATATTTACCAAAATATTGATTTGAAAAATGATATTAATTACAGAAAAAGATAAATCATTTGTCATTTTCCATGAACTGTTACATACATCTACCTGCTGTAATCGTTTCTCTTGCTTTTCATCCCTTTTCCAAATAAAATATTATTTCAGATAACTCACATGACACATGAATAAAGATATTAACGATTACTAAGTGAGAGAGGAAGGAAATAATCAAACATACCAACAAAGAGCACATTGTTTGAAACAGACGACTCGTACGGCCCAAAGTGCATCGGTTTAAGGACAATATATTCAATAGTAACTCTTTAATATTAAGCAGCCATTAATGTTGAATAATATGGAATCTTAAAATATAATGAATCTAAAAAATATTTGATATTGCAGAAAAAAAGAAATTAATAAATATCATAAGCTATGGTGTATCCTTCCTGAAAAGCGTCTTTATTAAATAGACTGTGATTTATACAGAATATCAATTATTAGGTACGTAGAGAACAGCGGATGCACTTAATGTGATAAGCATGATAAGTGCCATATTTCGACGATACATTGCAATAAATAGTCTCTCATATTGAACTGTTGTGTGCGAAAAAACAATATAGGTTAAACCGATATCATATAATCTGGTGCTGCATTTGTACAAGAAGGATAAACCAACTGCTTTAGCAACGCAATATTTATGGTCTTTACTATGAAATGAATTCAGAATGACGTGAAACACATTGTCAAATCTATTTATAAATGCATGAACATGAAAATGAACATTAGTAGATGGTCTGTTTTAAAATTTGCCGCCACACAGTTGAAGAGTTTAGGGTCATTAGCAGTCTTGATTGAAATAAAAAAAAAAAAAAGAAGTTTAAGTGGTAAACAGAATTGTTTTTCACGGATAAGTATTACCGATTACCTCTATATGAGGATATTGTTGTTTACAAATCTCCAACAATATCTAAATACTGATTGATCTATCTACACAACTGGTACTTCATAAGAACATCAACAATACCCGTCTTAATATATGCTCATATATAGTACCATTTCGTTTTAATATAAACACATCTTTTCATTTAATGATATAAATTATTATATTATATACCGATTGGTATAATTTCAACCAGTCAATAGTTTTACTATTGCCCGCTCAAAACAAAATTGGTTACATAAAACAAATATTGAAGGCTCTTTCATTCTGGCAATTCAGCCTCGGGAAAGAGTATATAATCCCAAGATCGCTTTGAGGCAATAGTTTTTACTGTCGCCCTCGTGAGTAGTCAATATTTGTTTACAAAATATATGAATATGATTTAACATAATGATTGTAGCTTTCAGAAGACAACGGATCAGGAATTATTCATCTGATTTATTAACCGCAGAGAGTAGTTTGCATTTTAGGCATTACATAAAATCGTCATGTGGTTCAAAAGGCTGTAACTTCATTTAAGCTTGCATGCAATTCATTGTCGTTAACATCCTTTTTTTAAAAATAATCTAGGTATTATTTGACATGGCTTTGGCTTAAAATGTATGCATACTAACATACGTACATTGTGCATATGACTACATTTGTACTTAAAATGCCATTACAACCTTCATTTTTTCACATGGCGAAATAGAATCTAAACAATCACCATCATGTTGGTGACGGTATCATTTACTAGGACTGGAATTAATAGAGCTGTATGTACTTGCAGGCTCTGATACAAGATCGCCATTCTCGCTTGCTTCTTTGGCACTGGCCTTACCATTACGAAGATTGAAATCAAATGATAATGATGCAGAAGAGAAGTTGATTCTGGAGAGGAGGCCCAGCATCACCTCAGGGATTTGTACAACAGTTTCTACAAGCAATATCAACATACTAAGTCCAAACAGAAGATAGACTGAAAAAGAAATGGGTAGAAACATATAAAGTGAAAGTTAATGTAGATAAGTAACAGTGAAATCGAATCACATTTTTTCATGGTTAATCTTTATGTTGGAGAGTCCATTTATATTACAAATTTTAACAAAGAATAGACTGAAATGTGTGGGTTAGTCTAAGTATATATGATTTTTAAACTTCTATCACATACTTTAACAAATATGTAACACTTAATTGATACCAAATCTACGTTTTGGATGGAATTATTGTTTGTTTTCTATTTCTTATTAATACGTATTGAGTATTCCATTTCGAAAATAACGATTCCTTGGAATTGCATCATTTGAAAATGTGACAGATTTTATGCATAAAGACACAATATATCAAATTGTTAACGTATTAATGTTCACTTGTTATTTTCAGAGACTAACAGGCCATTTTTAAGAGAGTTCTTTTAAAATCTTCATTGCATAAACGTTTAAACAACACAGGATATGTTAATATCAACCTGTTGGCAATGGACATCAATGTTTTCTCTAGCTCATTGACTTACAACCATTGAGTGCAACATTCATGTACAAATTGGCTCTTCATAAAATATCAGTGATATTTCAAAACTGACGTACCGTAAGATTTAGTCTTACAGCAATATGTTATATAAATGTTTCGCTTTTTAATCATATAAATATAGTCCTCTGTTAATAAAGTACCAGAGGACAAAAACTGTAAGGTGAAGGAAGCAAATTAGAGTCATATTTCAAACGAACATCTGCTAAATATTATTCTTTACCAAACTCATACATTTTAATAATGTTACTGACTTCCATTCCATTAAGTTATATTATTCATTTTATCCAACAATATGTGAAAACAAATTTAACATCTATAATTTTCTTCTGTTCTAAAGATGCAGATGTTCACGTATTGTACACAATTTCAAAATTATAGCTATGATTGGAAACTATAGGATTAATTTTTGACTATATAATTTTAATTCATTATTTTTTAATAAAGGTTCATTGGAGAAAACTAGAATATTTTCTATATTGTAATCAAATGATTTGCTGTTTTTGTAAATTTTTTGAACGGATTTGCGTGTCTGGAGAAATGATTGTCTCAAATAAGTTAGAGAAAGACATTTTGTACACGTCCTTTGTTCATGGTAACCTAACAAAAATTAACATAATCAATAGTAAAGGTTAATGTGTTTTAAGAAATATTGGTGTATCCATTTTTTCCTTATTTTACGGTGTTACAAAATATATGTAAATACTTCCTGCATCATGCATAGAATATCATGTCCACAGCATTGTTAAATTACCATTTATTCAGTGTTCTGGAATTCATAGTCAATATATTATAATCGCCATATCTTTAACAGCTTTAAAGTTTACTGCATTGTCAGACGGTTACAAAAGTTCATTTAATCACGGTTTAGATTAGCATAAAGCAAAAAGGATTGTATTGGATAACGTGCTTACCATACCTGTGTAATTAATTCAGTAATGTAAGATGTTTGATACAAATTACTTTCACAGTATCAAATCGTCACGCTAATAAAATAATTGCCTATCTTGCATTTTGATGAAATTGAGATTTTGGAATAAATCAGCTATTTAGATTATGGGATACCTACTATGAGTAAGTAAAAATATATATTTGACCTTGAACATGTTCTACAAAGTCAAAATGACAATTGCCTTATTTTTGTGAATAGGATCACCTAACTGACTTTATATTCCTCAAAACATGTTATAATATATTTGTCTATCTCATCGTTATATTCTGCTTAACTGAAAGCACGTTATGAGTTAGGCAGAAATAATTTTGCATATCTTGTCTTTTTGTCTTTTTGTCAGAACCTTAGTTTATATTCCTGCCTACATGTATCTCACAACATGTTATTATGTAATTGCCCGTCTCAATTTACAAATATATTGCCAAAGTCATTTTTGGTGGTTACGTCATACTTCTACAGACATGTTAAAACACAGCCAATATATTTATATATGCGTATGTTTCGTAATTGTTATAATGGTGATCATTTAGTAAGAATAATAATTATCAAAGTTATCAAACACATACAGTAGTACAACTAAAGGCAGGCCTGACTAAAAACGCGGGGAAATAGAAACATTGGTTTACAGTTCAATTTATAATCGTCTTAGTAGTTTCTGATACCCTGTATTTACCTGTAACAGCTAGATGATATAAATCTCTCAACTCTGTGTACTCAACTCCTTCAGTCTGAAAAGCAGGAACATAATCACCAAGACCTATGGTAGTCATGGAGATGTAGACAAAATACAAGCCGTGGAAATAATT
>JXSR01S039446.1:99280-119817 GCA_000969725.1 Ophiothrix spiculata | reverse complement strand
CACAGTAACATACAGGCGGCTCTGAAATACAAAGTTGTACATAAAATCAAAACGGTTTGACTGATTTAGCTAAAATTTGAACCTTAGATCTCTTAGGTGGTCTTCTTTCATATGACATTGAAAATTCAATTTTGAAAAATTGAACTAAGCTCCTTTAATACCTCCAAAATTTTTCAGAGCCTAGTGGAGAAATCAGTTATTTTTATGGTTTATTATTTAGTCGCTCTGTTTTAGAACATTCAAATTTTGAAGTCAAGCTAGTATGCAAGAGTGCAAAATGCAACATGCACTGTACTATAGGCCAAACAATAATTTATTGGACAGTTTAAACAGAAATGCAGAGTGCAGGGCCCCATTATTTGTAAATGCAACCCCTATTCGTGTGTACATTGTCCAATAAATTTTTGTTTGGCCTATAGCTGTGGAGATCAGAGATCTGAAAAATCTGGGCCTACAATAGTAAATGGTGACTATGCTTTTTACAAAACCTGACTTACGCCGTCCTTTACTGTAAAACAAAGTGGCGTATTTCATAAATTGTTTGAACAATACTTCACTAAATATTGTAACTGATATCCCATTTCTACCCTAGGAAACCCTAATCTTGAACGGTTTGGCAAAGCTGCATTAAAATTTGAATGAACTGCAGAGTAATTTGGTTTCTAAAAACATACAGTGTACAAAAATACATGAAATTTGCATGACATGACCCCTCTAGTGACTTGAGTGATAATCGAGGCTGGTTTGATATTACAAGGTGATTATTACATGAAATTCACGGGCACAATTTACAATGAGCTGACAAATGGCTCTAAGACACATACAACAGAATTTCATACATTGAAATACAAAAGTAGGCCTACTATTCGTATGAATTTTTTATAATTTTACGATAAAATACTGAAAATAATCATTTATTACAAACATTTTGAATGCAATTTGTGCTTCAAATAGATGGTGAACTATTGAAAGGTTCACACAATCCACATTAGAAAAATGTTCTTTAGTTTACTGATAAATTCAATACAATATGATAGCAAATCATACATGTCACAACACTTTGACATTGGTATTCAAGGGGTGGATTAATCAGGTGTTAAATTGCAATTTTGAAAAATAAATTCACAGATTTTTACTTCATTTAAATACAATGGCCCGTATTCCAGAAAGATGTTTAGCTAAACCATTGTTTAACTGAGCATCAACTGTCCAAGCAGAACAGTTCAATGAGTCGTGCTGTTGACGAGAAATAAAACCTTGATTTAGCTAAACACCTTTCTGGAATACGGGCCAATGAGTTTTAAAATGCTGTACCACCAATGGTAAAACTTTTTTTCAATACGTTGTACTTTCTATTAGATATAGTTTATTTTGTTAAACAATTACATAAATTGTGATTTTATATGTGCATTACATGTGTTCTTTTATAAATTAAAGGTGTAGGTTCCGATCACCTTTTCACCCCAAGGGCTCAACCAGAGAAAGTATATTTTTTGATGCCAAATGAAAGCTCTTATTTTTCTGATTGTAAATCCAAAATTTCACCTCCAAATTCTTTATTATTTTGGAGATACAGAATAAAATTGAAAATAATTGGTATACCAATTTTCCATTTCTATTGTATTTACAGAACAGCCTCATCCCAAGGGTTGCATACTTGTTTGCCTCTCAAGAGAAAACAAGACTTGTGTTAAGGTTGAAACCTTACACAATGCTTTCCAGAGGTCAAGGTCAATCAGTTGAAAGTAAATTATACACATGCTAAAATAGGAACCTGCACCTTTAAACACCATTAGCAAAAATATATTACAGGCCTCAACTATTCACCACGTTCTTAACGGAATAACAACATGCCTTTGACAAATAAGGGTGGCCTGAACTTCTATAGCTGTTTTATGGCCCACTTATTCATCACGGGTATGTTAGAAAATACACACAATTCTATAATGCATTACATGCTTTTTTATATCAAACACTTGGTGTAGTGTTGGAACACATTGTACATATTCCCATGGTATGGGTTGAACACAAATAGTATTCAGATTGTGAACCAGGATTAGTTTGTGAAAAGATAAAAGTAGAGGTTCATATTGTGAATTGGTCAACAGTGTAGCATCTGAAAACAGAAGTCAAATTGCACCAAACTTTAAATGTTGCACCACAAAAATCAGGATGCTTCACATTACATCAATAAAATGTGTATCAAAATTATTTGAATCCCATGTTGTTAACTTTTCAGACTTTTTTCATAATGATGGGAATGCATTTTGTTAACAAAATTTAAATATTCATTTCTTGTGTAGTTTTCTAAGAATTTTACTTCATGGCAATAGCATGTTGCATTCAAAAATTACATGCTCTTAAAAAAATGTGTGTTTTTGAGCAGTGCATCGATTAAACCCTCCTTACAGATACCATCTTACCTATGAATCATTTTTCTGATGCATAAAAATGCAACAACAAATGATCCTGGGCATTTTTGTGGCTATGCATATTTTTAATTTGCCATTTTGAAAAATTTCATAATGCTCTGGTGTTGAAACTTACAAGGAATGTTTCAAGTGTTACTCTAATTGTTTTTAAGCAAAAACATCCATGAACTTCTGATATTTAGAAATTTTATAGCAAATTGTTGATTTGTCACATTTTTTTTGACAAAGGACGTCATAAATACGTAATTTAAAACGGCAATTGCATCGATCATCCATCGAATGGCCATAGCTCCTGGAAACAGTGTTCAATTGCCTTCAAACTTTCAGACAATAAAGCTAAAATCTACTGCTCACAGAACGCAAGTACTTTGAAATGATTAAACTGTTTATATATTTTTAATATTTTTTCGAAAATCAAATACTCCTGGGTACAAAGAATTTTGATACAGCCAGTATAACAAATTCAGAACAGTTTGTTTGAAACGTTACATAAAAACCACTGTGACACGCACTTTACTGTTGCCAATAATTATAACCTCATTGTCGACATATTACATAAGCCATATAATAAGACTCTTTTAGTAATTAGTAACCATCTGTTTATCATACCATGAACCATGCTTATTTGCTGGTTCATAAGTAACATGTGTGAGGAACTGCATCCCGAAAGGAGGTTAAGTGATCAATAAACTGAACTATATCAAACGGATATGACCTTGATTTCTTGACTTCCACACAAAGCCAATCTGCTTTGAATCTGTGTATGTGAGCTTCTTTTGGAATGCATGGACCTTCTAATACCATTGGTCTTGGGTCAATTTTTAGTAATCCTCAACCAAACTGTCTGTTTTGATTTGCATTTGTTTATAGGGTGGAGAGGGACTACCTTGAGTGTGTGAAATGTTGAAACATGAAGCACTGATGTGGTAATTCTTGTAATCCACAGTGTTCAGGTGGTGTCATACCCAGTCCCTGATAATAGACGGCAGAATATAATTCGCACACCAAAAACTCCTGAAGTATAGGCCCTAACCAATTTAAAATAGCTACATTTTCAAAGTATCCCCAATCCACCCTACTATACTCTATAAATCTTGAAGTATGCAACACACAATCAGACTCTGCTACAAGATCCATAGCATATCCCTTGTATTCTACAACATTGGGAGCTGGTGGTTTTGAATTGTGTAAGAGACTGGTAATAATTGATTACGATTGATAATAAGACCAAACCACTGCATATGAATATTTGTACATGATTCGTTCATGACTTTGGTTTTATTTTTGGTTAATTTTGTTGCTACCAAATTGGCAAACATTAATCATAAGTTCATTTGAATATTCAGCAAGATTTGGTACTTTGTTATGATTCGAAAAAGAGGGACTAATTTGCTTCCCGTATGGTCATATTGGTTTTTGTGCGTAAATCAGCTGTTGGTTGCATACTTATAGTATAGAGTCTAACAGATTTGCAATAACTATGTCTGATTGATGCAAAAAACTTTTATCACAATGTCAGCACATCAATGACCATGTACTTGAACTTTGAGCATATTCAGTCATAATTCACTCATTCCTAAATTCCACATTAACTCTATTTTAACTTTCCGATCAAATTATTTATACCACAAAATTTCATTACTACATTTCAAATTACTATTTTCGTTATATGTCTACCTTGATTTTTAATACATAAATCCTCCCAAAATCGAATAAAAAAGCATCATTTGAAAAGAAGCAGTGGCTCAACATTATTTAACAAATGAAAAATAGTATGGACATATCGTGACTCAAATGAGTTGCATAGTTCATATAAACATATAAACAATTACTTACAAGACTAAAGATACAGATTCCTAACAAAATTATCTTACAAGTATGATTTATATAACAGATGTGTTCCTAAACAACATAATTGAATCAAATCTTGAATTGAATAACAGATTATACCAGAAATAATCACAGGTCTGTACATATCATTTACAAAATTTACATTAATTTACATTGAATTCAACTGTTTATTTACAGAGGAGAATAGCTATACAGTTCACTGACATTTAAAGTTGAGTTCAGAGCAATTGAAGCCACTACAAAATAATGAAATGGCTTATTATAAGATTCTAAGACATTTTTATACAGATAATAGAAGTATTAGTATTTGAGTAGATTTACTGACTACAATGCCATAAAACATAAATGTACCAAAGAATACAAAGCTTGGAGTAAGACAGGAGTTTTTAGCAAAGTGGAAGTGTCTTGCAACAAAGATGCTTCTTTGACGTTGTATAAAGCTGGTTCAGAGAGTCTATATATATTCGGGAGATGAAAGGGCCTGGCTGAAAAGTGCTGCGAACTGGATGTACCATGCTATGTCACAAAATAACCTTCATTAATGCACCTACTAGGGTTATCCCCATTGTTATCCGCGCGTTAATCCGAAGTTGTTTACGACATTATGCCAAGTGATGTATATCTCTTTAACAGTCTTTGCGTTTTCACTAATACTAGTTGTAATTTTTACAGGTTGAATGGCGAGTATACCAATTCGAGTAAGTGACCTATTCATGGTGGGTACACATTTTGTCCATTGGCTCGGAATAGGAGTTTCACGGCCCTGGCTGGTTTCAGAGTGCCTGTCATGGTGGTCGCGTAAGAAAAGCATGACATCAAAAATTTCAAGTGCGAAAACTCAACCTAGTCGTACCTGGATATTCTTGAGGCAAGCACGACACGCCAATATATTGATTAGTCTGCCATTATGGTCGCAACAACATGTTGTTTTAAGTTGGAATAAATTCAACTTTTCTTGCAACAGATGATTGCCGTAATATGCAAATGTGTCGTGCTACATTACGACAGCTTAGAATTTCAAATGCTTGGTCGTCTGCCATAACTACAAGCTTGGTCGCCTGCCGGAATGACAGCTACTCTGAAACCAACTTTAGTTGTGACTCATGCAAACGGAGACTAATGCAGCAGCTTCTGACATCAGACAAGAAATTGTTGACTGTGAAAATTGTATTTTTAAAATAATTCTTGGTCACTTTGCCATAATTATGCATGGGTTATCCATGCTAATGACTAGTTTTGAATATGACCATGTGACTTGACACCACAAAATGAGTTGACAGTAGTTAATAATACTATGAGGATATGGTGCAATTCCTACAGTTATAAAAAATAAAGGATATAAAAAGATTTGTTTCCACATTAACCTATTTTTTCACTTGTAAGTATCCATCTTGCATGGCATCATTTTAAAGCACTGAAAACTTCAAAGAAGAAGATAAAATCAAAATAATCAGCATTTCATAAATCTAACTTTCCTCCCAGTTTGTGGTGTCATATCTCACATTGCAAATAAAGTATAACAGGTTAGTGTACAACTTTATAACACTTGTCTTAAAATCCACACAAAATGGCTCAATACAAGTACCATCTTGTTTACTAAATTGGATGATATTAGACAACACGACACAGGCGCCAGTCGATCAGACGAATATATGCCACAGAAATTCAATTCTGATAATTGTATGGCTTGGTACCAGGCACACACACTCACGACTATGAAATAATCAGCAGGTGTTACATGACATGTTGACAACGTGACATTGCCGTCAATATTTGTTTTCTGTGATCACATACTCCTGGTTGTCATCACATTGTAATGTTGATTTATGCTGATGGCTTTTGATGGGCTTGTCATCGAGTCCCAATTTTACAAATTCCTATATAGTACTTCCTGGAAGAATATCACCTAAACAGAGGCTTCACTCGAGGAAATAACTGGAGGGAAAAAAGAAAACATAAATAGATTGAATAAGTATTTTGAAAATGTGACATTTTTGAAAACTACTACTCAGTTGCTTCTTTTGGGGCCCCATTTCACTGAACATTAGAATGTGTCTTAGCCTGGAATGTATGTTATGAGGGAATTCTGATTTAGATTTAATAAGGCCAAGTAACAAAAAATAACCAGTTGATCATCCCCACTCTCACCAATTTTTCAGAAATCTCAAAACTTTTTGTTAATTTTCTTCCTTTTCCTGATTACTTAATTTCAGAAGAGGTTGAGATACAAAAAGTCAATAGAAGTGCTTCATTAACTTTAGTTAATTCTTTCTTTCAGAGACCAGCAGAGAAAATTTTCATTTCCCCTTTTCTAACAAGTGTGGAAGGTATGTGTTCATCAAGGCAACATCTTCTATAATCCATGGCCATGCATCAGAATTGTGCTCTCTTTACAATGAACTCTTCCAATGATGTCATATTTTATCTATGACAACATACACCAGTTATTAGGATATCAACATCACAATATCACAGAAGTCTTTCTGATACAGACATACATCAAAAATTCAATGGTAGGTTGAAATCCAGTGGTAGGTTGAAATCCAGTGCTGAATGCCCATTTAAAAATGCTGATGGTTTAGATGGTTGAAACTCAGTTCAAATCTTGATTTTACATGCATACTGGTTATACTAATATAAGTTTAAACATTAACCCTACTTTGAGAGATTTTCTATTTTTAGTCTCAGATACAAGAGGGGAAAATATGTTTACTGGGTTTGAATACCAAACCTCTAGCATCAAAAACTATGCATATCATTATCCAGCAGCACAGAGCCAGGCAGCAATTTGGTGCCCATATATAACCCAAGTCTATGACATATTTAACTTGGGTGTATTTTGGTGATTTTAACAGTGAGCTTTAATGCATTTGAGTGGAATGAGGGTTTAGAAGCAGTTAAAAATTGAATCCTTGATGAACTGACATTTGAACAATAGAAACTGACAATTGAGTTTCCTCAAACAAAATACAACTGAAGTTAAAGTTTGACCATATGCTTTAAAGCAATAATATATAAAAGATCCTACCAACCAGGTGGTCCTATCACCTGTGACTTTCAATTTTTTTTTTAAATAATTTGGTTTGTTTTTGATAGATATTGATACCCTCCAAAATATCGAAAGATCACAATAACGTATGAAACATTTTCTGTATGTACATTGTATGTGCACAAATTTGCTGCTTGGAGAGTCTCTCAAAAATTAAATTGCATGACATGGGGACAGTGGTTCAATATTGAGTACAAAATCAAAGAAAAACATTTATTTAAAAATTTTAATTTAAGAGTCATCCGTTTTTATCATTCCCCTTCTTATGAGATCGTTTAGAAATAAACTATTGTTTGTTGCTTATCATTTATAAACGATTTGTAAAAACAGACGATTCAAAAAAAAAATGATGCAACTACTAAGGGTTTTGCAGGGAGGACAACTTTTATTTTAATTGCTGTGCTTTTGGAGCATTTAAAAAGCTTCAAAATGGCACATGTTTTTATTGAAATCGAAAAACAATCCAGTTTCACAGCAAAAAATATGTCAAAAATTCTTATTATTTCCTTTTGATATTTTGCTTTACATATTGCATATTTTCAAAAGATACAATTGAAAATTTTGTGAGTCACTCTCATTTCAGTAAGCACCCTTTTAAAGTGCTGCATCACAAATATGCTACGGTGTAAGAATTAACCCTTACTGACCTAAATCACATTAAATCTCATAATTGAAATCACACAAAATATGCTACGTCCTTATATCTCATAGACAGGGCTATATACGGGGAACAAAATTGATAAATATCATCAATGTCTAGCACTGCTTTCCATGAGGGTCCTCTGTCAGATGGTCAGATTTATTTACAAGCTTTAGGAGAGCACGGAGGATATCTTTGGAAGCAAGTTTGGACTGGCAAGCAATTGCACACACAGCGCAGAGACAGGGGATCAAACCCACAACAGTCCTAAGCTCATTAGTGCAAAGCAAGGGAATTACCGCTGCGCTACCTACTTCCCCAGATCCCCAGTGGCGACTTGCTAATGGCATACTTGGTTTGGGAAGCAAAGATCTTGGGTCTTGAATCCAGGTGAAAACATGTTTTCCACCCTTCTCTTTCTGAAATGGAATATCCATTAAGCCAAAAAAAAAATTGTTTGCTTGTCCATAGATGCCCTTCTCGAGGCAGGGTCGGTCGGTCGGACATTTTTTTTTTTAAATAACACATTCGATTCTCTGTCTTTCAGACCTCTCTTTACCTGTTGATAAATTTAAGAAAGCGTCTGAGAGCATGCGAAGGTATCAATCACGTTGACTAATGATTTTGGTCCAAATTTCACTTCTATTGCGAGCGTCGCTCCAGCTCCCTTGTCCGCCATCTTTGCAACGTTTAATTTCCGACCCCGGATATGCTATTCATGAATATTAATGAATGACGTAGTGTCCAGTAGGGGGCCTACTACGGAACTCTCAGATGCCGATGCAATGTGAACATGCGCAATACTTTGCTGCCAATTTCAGCAGTGTTTTCAGATGAAATGTATCGATAAAAAATTATTAACAAAACTTTTACAGTCGGGCCGGACAAGACGGTCGGTCGGACGAGGACAAGCAAACAATTTTTTTTTTGGCCTTAAGGTCAGCTAGGGTTATATACCTACCCCAATAAGATTCTTGGGTACATAGCCTTCTTTATTGTGCCTCTTTGCCCACCACCAACTTGGCTCGTCATCATCTCCTTTCCGTAATATCGTCATCTCATCGCCATCTTTGAAGCTCAATTCATCAGGCTGCTCGGCATCATATGAATACAACGCATACACTATTCCATTATTAGCTGAGCCCATCTTTTCTTGTGAACCTGAAGGAAAAGAAACAAAATGTTAGAAGTGATATTTTCCATAAGTTTTGTGTTATGCTTTATATCCAACTTATTACAGCTATTCTGATTATTAAAAATGTTTACCCACAGTCAATTATACTTGTCATGGGCAAAAAATGCTGACCATAATGTCTGAATGTGAGATGCTTTTCATAAACTGCAAGAGTCCTCTTTTTGCATGTTTAATTGTATTTTCCTTTTGCCTGTCATTCAACTGGGTTATTCTGACAACACTAGGTGTATGTCAAAAAAACTTGTACTAAAGCAATACTATAAGATTTTGATCAGAAATGGTTTAGAGTAAAAACAGTCTAAAATGAAGGAATGTTACTATCTAACAGCGTTTTCAAGTGTATTTTGTCAAAAACTAGTTTTGCCACAGAAAAAAATAAAAAGCAATGTATACATTCCTATACTAATACATGTGGAATTAAATATGGGCTCCCAAATTTAATTTAACAAATGGCCATAACAGAAAAACTCAGCATATTTCAGGCATGAGATTTTTCAGCCTTTTCTCTGATTTCAGAGTTTTCGATGTTACAAATTTGCTGATTTCAGAGTTTCTGATACTAGAAATTCCTTGATTTTCTTTATTTTCAGCCAGTTTTGAGTTGTGTTAGCTATAGGCCTATTACATGAAATTTCAGATTTTCAGCTTTTTTCATGAAAGTGCAATCTCATGCCTGAATTATTTAAACCAATTTTTTGATGGGTGTTGATATCTACCAAAAACAAACCCATCAAGCTAAAAAATCAAATTTCATGGGTGACATACATGGGCACTTGATTTTAACATTTTATAATATTGCTTTAACATTATGAGATCTGAATAGGGAATTTAACAATTATCTCTAATATTTGAGTTGTAGCAAGGTTAAGGGCATTATAGTATTAAGCAAGATACACAGTAATAGTAAATTCTTTATTAAACTCAATTCTTGAAATTTTCAGCCATGATATGGAAACATACAATGAGATTCCTAGCAGTGTTAATTCAAAGAATTTCAATCTTACCAAATTCAAAATGTTCAAATAGTATAAACAAATATTTCCCCATGATGATCTCAAAACCATTTTTCCCCTCTGTGATCTTAAAACCATGAATATGCCCGAAGCAAATTTTAACCATAACCCGAAAAAAGCAGTCAATATTCCCAGAACATAGCAAACTTACAGGGCCTATTGAAATCCATGCCCCTTTTTAACCAAGCAGAGGACATGAATCTATGTATGAGGCATATAAATAACTTTTTAGTCTGGTGAAGAATTCAAAGTCATTAAGTTAGTACGGCAACTAAAGATACCCTGCCCTGATCGTCCTCTTCCTATACGCCGGGGAAGTAGTGACGTCATAATTTATGTAAATCACCGATACGTGCGTTTTGGTTCCAAATAAATGGGGTGGACATTTTTACCACACATTAAGTATATGGGGGAAAAGTCAGACTCTTATTTGATACCAAAACATTCATCTAAAACAAAAATAAGGGAAAATATGCTGACCTGTTATGCTGAAGGTCGTGATTACAAGCCAGGACTGGACCCCTGCCTTTATTTTCTTTTTCCAACTGAGTAAAATCAGTTCGATTTGTATGTTTACATACGCCTATTCTGTTAATACGTATGATCTGTGGAATCACTCAGGACATGGACATTTGTTTGGAACCAGATCCCACATGTTGGGCTAATTATCATAAATATGACGTCACTACTTCCCCGGCGTATGTAGGTACCAGTGCTTTGTTAACATTCATATTAAACGACATCCTCTAATCCTCAATGACATCCTGAGACCTAAAGCGCAATTAGCAACTACAGATAATCCTGCCCTGCACTTGTCATACCTACATCAGCATTTTCCATAACACTGCTTGCTTTATTTTTAAATCTTCCATTCTACATACCCGAGATCCCGTGCATCCTCTCTTGACTGACCATAGGTATTCAGACATGTGTCAAGAACCCTGTCCATCTACTTCCTATGTCTATTCCTTTCTATTTCACAAAGCCGTAAGACTTGTATGAAATATTTGACTCGCAATATCCATAAACATCTGCGAATAAATAGCCTCATTTTTCCTATATCTTTACTAGTGTCTTTTAATGCAGTCTCAAAATCCTTTAACCCATTGGTATTTAAAACATCTACTGGGAAATGCCTAAATAAAGTGTCTCTTTTCACCCTGTTTGAGCTTGGATCCATCCCAACCGATTTTTATTTCAACATTCTCCTAGGCAATGCCAGTGTTTTCTCGATACTGATCATACATGTCACCAAGATCCTAAATCATGCCCCCTTGACTCAGCATCTATATGTAATTCAGACACCTGTGGATAAGTCCTCTTCTTCCTCTTCCAATATCTTCATCAATGTTTTATGTTACTGATAATCCCCACACCCTATGAAAGCCCCTTAAATAACCCACTTGACTCACCATATAGATATTCTGACACCTGTAGATAGCCCTCTTCTTCCTCTTCCAATATCTTTATCAATGTTTTATTTTACTGATAATCCACACACCCTATGAAAGCCCCTTAAATAACCCACTTGACTCACTATATAGATATTCAGACACCTGTAGATAGCCCTCTTCAAATATCTTCATCAATGTTTTATTTTACTGATAATCCGCACACCCTATGAAAGCCCCTTAAATAACCCACTTGACTTACCATATAGATATTCTGACACCTGTAGATAGCCCTCTTCTTCCTCTTCAAATATCTTCATCAATGTTTTATGTTACTGATAATCCCCACACCCTATGAAAGCCCCTTAAATAACCCACTTGACTCACCATATAGATATTCAGACACCTGTAGATAGCCCTCCCTTCCTCTTCCAATATCTTCATCAATGTTATATTTTACTTATAATCCACACATCCTATGAAAGCCCCTTACATACCCCACGTGACTCACCATATAGATATTCAGACACCTGTAGATAGCCCTCTTCTTCCTCTTCACACTTCTCAGCTGGTGTTTCCTTGTCACTAATTGTGGTAGCAAATAGCGTGGCTCCATGTTCTACAAGATTACGCACCATAATCAGGTTGTTACAGGATGCAGCACAATGCAATGGGGTCCTAGCGGAGAAAATAAATACATTCAATATGGTAATAACACAAAGATACACAATTTTCAGGACTAATTATCAAATCTGTCTTGGACGTTGGTCTAAGAGGTATTAGAAAGGCCTACTTGTTCTTATTGACGCTGTCTGCTGAGCTGGCAAATGTCATAAAACAATTCTTTTTTACTGTCATATTTGTACAGGTCTAGATTACCCAAAGCAGACCTTTACCTTCATGTCAATGGTCAGATAACCATAAATACAGAAAGTGTACTCTATAAAGTCCTGTATATTTTTTCAGAGTTAAAAAGCACATGGAAAATGCCATGTTACTGCTACAAAAAGACTGGCAAACGTACAAAATTAACAAGAAAAACATATTTGCTGATTGTCTGATCATTTATTTGAGGTCACCTTTAACACATATGTAGTCTGGTGGTAATCACCATTACTGGAGCCTATCTAACCTATCTGAAGGCTCAATTTGTTTACATTGTGTTAAATGGTGACCTCATGATCAATAGAAAAGAGTTCCATTTAATGATAAATTCACAGATTTTTGGGATAATAAGTCATTATCTTATTATACAAATAATTAATTCAAGGTTGATGCATAGAATTTCATCATGCCAATAATCATTAATTTTAAATCTGTTTTTTAAAACAATCGATGGGGCCATAATGGGTTTGCTTTGTTACTCAAATAGAACTAATTAAACAGAAAAGTTAATCAATTAAGGCTAAACACCCTACAGGCACCCATATATAAACTAGGGCATACATTCTCATAATGAATTATAAGATATCATGAGGCCCAGACTGACCATATGACAACCTGAAGAAAACCTCTAATTAAAAGTAATGCTTCAATTGCAAGTAGGCCTAAAGGTCAGACTCATATATAACCCACAAATGAATTTCCCAAAATGTATAGTATACAAATAGGTCAACATGAATACACCCACTCAAATATTGAATATTTTACAAACTACTGTAAACAGGAATATTTTTCACAAGCAGAATTTTTTGCGAAACCAGGCAATCTGGACCTTTTCACGAGTGTTAAATTAGCATTTTTAAGCTTCATTACATAGATCTGCACATAAAATTAATGTATTTGCAGGGTATTATATATTCGCGGTTAGATGTTGATTCGCGAAATTCACGAAAATTAAAACCTCGCGAAAATAACCCCGTTTACAGTGGGCCTAATGCATAGAAATTATGCGATGCGAATCCTATGGGATGGCAGCTATCTTGGAGTGTCACTCATGGAGGAGAGTTAATTGTACCTCCAGCATTTTACAGGTGAGCTTTCCACTCTGCAATTGAAGACTCTTTGAAATGGATTCACCGGATAACTGGTGCACTTCGCTCAAACCAACTTGAAAAAGATGCTGCTGGAAACATGGACATGGTTTCGCACGTGAAATAAAATGTAGACTCTGTCCATGCGACAAGTGAAAATTTACACGATCTACCTAGTTATTGGGCTTTTTCCCAAACAAATCCAGAGGTACATATTTTTTACACCATGAGCAACTCAATGAGTTGACAACAATAAGATGGCTATTCCCATGTAATGTACAAATTCCACTTTACAACTTCTCCAGCTCATCACATAGGGCATGGTGTATATCACCATATGAGTGCAAGAAAGTTGCATCTGAAATGGCTGCCATATGGATATTTAATTAACATCCTCTCACCAGAATGCGACAAAATCCTAAATATTGGCCCCGAAAGCCAGTGGCTCTTGAAATGGTTCTACAGGTTAAAATGAACCATTTCAAGAGCCACTGACCCAAGACCAATATTCATACAATGTGTAATTAAAATTTCTGCAAAATGGCAGCTATTGCAGATACGACTGTCTTGCACTCACATGACAATATGACCTGCCATACTTACCATCCATCACTGTCTGGTGAATTGACATCAGCACCTTTGAGGATCAAGAAGTTGACAATCTGGTAATGCGAGGCACAGATAGCATTATGAAGAGCTGTGATACCCTCATCATTAGCACCACTGGGATTGGGGACCTGGATGACAAACAAAATCAAAATTAGTGAAAAAGTTGACAATCTGGTAATGCCAGGCACATATAGCATTATGAAGAGCTGTAATACACTCATATTTAGCACCACTGGGATTGGGGACCTGGATGATGAATAAAATCAAAATCGGTTAAAAGGTTGACAATCTGGTAATGCGAGGTACAGATAGCGTTATGAAGAGCTGTGATACCCTCATCATTAGCACCACTGGGATTGGGGACCTGGATGATGAACAAAATCAAAATCAGTTAAAAGGTTGACAATCTGGTAATGCCAGGCACATATAGCATTATGAAGAGCTGTGATACCCTCATCATTAGCACCACTGGGATTGGAAACCTGGATGATGAACAAAATCAAAATTGGACTCAGAATTTCACTGATTGATAATGCTCATGTTTATCAAAAAATATGTTTAAATTTTCTAGTTTTGGTACTGCATCATTCAACCTGAGCATTATCCGTGCATTGGGCTGGACATTGGTATTTTTTGTACTAGACAGTCAGGCAGGTAACTTTTCTAGACGTATTGCCTGACTGCGGCCTTAGGATAATAGTCACATAGCCAGTACCTCGGGAAAGATAGATTTCACTACTTCACCTTGGGAAAGATAGATTTCACTACTTCACCTCAAACCAATTAGTATTTGTAATACTGTTTTCTCAATAAGCTATTTCAATATTCCATATTTCAATCATACTACATTTAATATGACCCAATAATATGCATAAATCTTTGCATTTCTTTTGTTAAGTCTTGGAACAAGTTGGCAGGGTTTATTTTAAATTAAAGCATTTACTTGTGTTTATAACTATTATTTGATTGAAACCAAAGTTTTCAATAAAGATGGCTGCTGATCTGGAATACGGAAACAATTTACCCTGTGATCATAAAATCTCTATGTACTGATAGGCTCAATTGAAAATAAGTACCCACTTATCAAAAATTCATTTTTTAACAAAAAAGTTAATTTGAAAATGTATTATATAGTGAAAAGGTGATATTAAATTATAAAACACTTATCAAAAATATTCTCATTTTCTAACAATAAAAAACTTTATGTGAAAATGTATTATGTATTGAAAAGATGATATGAAATGATAGAGACATCTTGGAGGACATCGTCCTTTGTTTGGATTCATATGTGACTCTATAACATAAACAAGCAGGGAAGTCATCTGTAAATGGGATACAGAATTTCTTTAGAACTCTCAATCAAAATGCCGAAATGAATCACAGGGGTTGAATTTTGTAGATTACTAGAGCTTGTGTAGATTCCCTGTGATGCAATTTGTGTGAAACATTCTACAGCTTACAAGAATGAATGAGTTTGTACTTTTGTTTTCCCAAGTCTATGCTAGAATGGACTTTTCAAGTTTTGTATCACTGCCACTATGTGTGGTATATCAATAAAACATGTTCTTTCTCACACAAATCATTTATTTTTCTTTTACAATGATGATTATAAAGATCTGGAATAAGTCTGCCCCAGTGCCCGAACTTTGAGAGTGGGAGATTGTACTTGCGAGGTGTACACCATGTGTCTAAAAACACTGAAATACATTTTAAAAAGTATTTGGTATCAAAACATTTACTCATGACAACCTAAAACTAGCCTAATCATGTGTGATTTTGTATTTGACAAACTTACCACATTATGATATTAAAATACCCAGTCTTGAAGTAAACTTAATGTTCTTTTGCAGATAGGAATGATACCCCACCTTGCGATAAATAAGTCACCCTCCCTGAATACAGAGCATACCTCAATATTCATTTATGGTGCAGGGGTTGCACATATATATGAAATCATTGAGAATGGATTGACCTCTTGATGATAATATGTTCTGTCAACCTGCCATTGTTTTCTCCTTGACTGGAAAGTCCTTGAGACTGCTATGCTGAATTGCCTACTTATTCCAAACAAGTGTTGCACTTTTTTAACAAATTAACTTCCTCTTCATGCTTCTTGAGGTCTATTTGTTAATAGAGATGAAAATTGATTTGCTTCATTTAAAATTTCTGTTTTAAATTATTGTGAAATTTATATTGATTTTGCCTCATTTAAAATTTCTGTTTTAAATTATTGTGAAATTTATATTGATTTTGCCTCATTTAAAATTTCTGTTTTAAATTATTGTGAAATTTAAAAACAAGATATATGGGTTACGATATATGAAGATCACATTCTTCAGTTTAGTGTTTTAGCCAACACCATTGAAATATCTTTTACAAAAAAATTTAGTAATAAAACTAATAATTGTATTGGTAATTCTAATAACTTTTGGATGGTCAAACCTTTCCTAACAATTACCTAGTATTGATCAAACTCAAATATTCAATCCAAAATTTAATCAAAAATAGGCGAAAAATCATATTTAATGCCAACCAGTCAACTAACAAAAATAGTCGTTGGGAAAACAGAAATGTTATCAACGACCTGTGGCAGATAACACTAAATAATTTCAGCACATCTTAGCTTCCACAGATTTCGAATTGGATCTCACAAAGATGTAAAACCTTTCCCAAGGTATTGGGATTTCATACAAAGAAAACTTTAATTCAAAAGAACAACATTAGACTTTGGTGTGGAAGTGTACGTCTATGTTGATGACATCAACCAATAGGTGATCAACCACTCAGTGCGTGTGCTTCAGGTGGCGTAGGTAACAGTCTGGTAGGTAATATCATCCCTATGTATGTGTGTAAAGCAACTATGAACTTTGTTTGGTGGAATTAAGTTGGCAGCTGAAATGAGGTTATTGCTAAGAACTTCCACAACATCTATCGGTCAAAATTATGAAGGGTCAAGAGATGGACGGAGGTTAACGATAGGTTCCAGTCTTGCAATGTGTCAACAATATATTTCAGTGTTAGTGAAATTGGCCCCTGGCAACAATGGTAATTTGTAGCCAATTAATCTATTGTTTTATGGATTTAATTTGTTAAAGCGGCAAAGATAGTGATCACACAGTCGTCTCCCACGTGAGGATACATTTTCAAGGTAAAAACGATCTGTGTCTAAGCTCACGACTTTGAGTACACATTCACAACTTACTGCCACAAACAATAGTAATGTGTTTCAAATAACTTACCTCAGGAATGATCCTTTGCACCAGTTCAAACTCTCCTTCCAATGATGCATCCAGCAACAAAGCCAAGGGGTCAAACCGCACTCTCAGATGCTCCCTTCCATTAGGTTTCCTCTTCAAGACGCCCTTGACTTCACCAATATCAGCTGCACTCAATGGTTTGCCACTGCCAGATGGTTTGGAAAGTTGACCATGTCCTGCCAAGTTTGTCTGGTTCTTCTTTACATTCGATTTATCAGTTCCTTGCGTGACTGGTTTTGTGTTTATGCTTACATCAGGGCTTGTTACACTCGATTTGGGACTATTTCCGATCAGAGAGGTCTCCATAAGTTGCGGAGGATTTCCATTTGCAGAATGAGTACCGTTATCTTTAGATTTTAGGGTTGGGTCCACTGTTAAATTGTCAAACTTTTTATTTGCTGATGGATCAGAATGAAAGAATGGAATACCACCTCGCTGTTCAGGTTTCAAGAAATTTAACGATTCCTTATCTTCAGAATATGATAACCTCTTTTTAAGAGGACGTGGCATATTTCGAAACCTATCCAAATCAATATTGCGATACAAGTTCATAATAGGTAATTTGGAAGTAGGACTTGATGGTCTTGGTGAGTCTTCTTGATCATTTGGATATTGAGGTCCAGAAGCCGAGTGAATATGAAACAAATTATGTGATGGAATATTAACAGGTTTACCACTATATTTCTGTCCTGCATTATTAGCATTGTGTTCATAACCTGGTCGATTGTAATTACGTTGATGTGCATTAGGAGGTGGTGCATACATGCCAACTGTTGCTGGAGATCGTTGATGGATAGGTCTAGTTGGATCCGCAACTGGGTAATCATTAGGAAGATGAGATCTTGGTGGTCCATTATTCACTGGCCCTGTTGGGTAATTCCCATTAGGTCCATATCCTTGATTAGGGTAATTACCATTCCTGGAAGGCGACCCAGGGGGTCCTCTCTGTGGACTACCCGGATGAGTTTGGGGTGGCATATTACCATTAGACATGGAAGATATAGAATCAGTTGATGTCATTCTAGAACGAGGTGGGGAAGCAGGATGAGGCATATTGTAATTAAGAGTGCTGGTGCGTGGTGGAGCAGGTGGAGGCTGTCGTTTCCTTTGCGGTGATGAAGGATGCTGTTGATTTGGACCACCATACCCTCTGTGACCTGCGTCTCTACCATTCCAAGTAGCACTAGAGCCTGGTCCAGAATAACTAGCCAGTCTTCCTTTGGGAGCAACATTTCCATTGAATAAATGACCACTTTTGATACTATCATCAAAGTCTACATGACTGCCACTGCTTGAAGAACCACTTGGGGAAGGAGGAGCTGGAGGGGATAGCATTGCAAGATCATCCGGATTATAAATTGGGTTACGATTCCTTGCTTGCCTGTTTGTCAAAGATGATGGTGTTGAAGAGTCTAATGATAACATTCTGGGAGCTGTCTTATTCATAGGCTGATTTTGAGGGACTGGTGAACCTCGGTTTACAGATACTGGTGATCCCCTCTGCTGAGGAATTGGTGAATTTCTATGTTGAACCGGTGATGTTCCACGCTGTTGATGTTGGACTGGTGATCCGCGTTGCTGTTGAACTGGTGATGATCCACGCTGCTGATGAACTGGTGATGTTCCTCTTTGATGTTGCTGAACTGGTGATCCTCTTTGCTGCTGCTGAACAGGTGATCCTCTTTGCTGATGCTGGACAGGTGATCCTCTATGCTGAACAGGGGATCCTATCTGGTGTTGAACAGGGGATCCTATCTGGTGTTGAACAGGAGACCCTCTTTGTACAGGAGAACCTCGCTGATGATTCTGAGAAATTGGTGAGCTGCTGTGAACTGGTGACGTCCCTCGCTGATTTGAAACTGGGGAACCTCGAATTTGGACTGGGGAACTCCTGTGTACTGAATTTATTGATTTCTCTGGAACTGATGGTAGCGGTTGTGGTGGAAGTCCACTCACTGGAATACTATCCAAACTTGAGTTCTCTGTCAATGATGAAGTATCACTGCCGCTATTTTCATTTGCCAACTCGGGTTTACTCGGAACAATGGCGTCATTTTCAAATGATTTTGAATCTTGGTCAGGATGTTGTGCCGTAACAGGCCCACCCTGTGGTGCACTGACACTGCCTTTATTGGCTCCTTTCAATTTGAACCCCTGTGGTTTCAGCATCAATTGGGGCTTTGGAGGCGCTGGCGGTCCTTGCTTTTTCTGGTGTTTGACATCACCATTTGGTATATTCCTTGATGGTGCATCGTGAACTGGCCTTATGCCATCAGTAGTAACTCCATTAGTTTGTGACACTGATGTTGAACTTGGTCTTGGATCTGGTATGCCTCCATTTGTCATGTTATTGTTGTTATTGTTTGGTATCAATGGCGGAGCTTGATGAGTATTTTGCATGGAGCGTTTTGCCCGAAGCTGATCAGTTAATTCTTCAATACGTTTATCAATGGCAGCCATCTCTTCTTTACGAGTGGAAAGCTTTTGCTGCTGGTTCTGCAATGTGATGCTCTGTTGTTCATTCAACTTGTTGCGACGCTGCAATCGACAAAGAAACAGAACATGTTAAGTTAATTCTCATCACACACATAATACACACATCCAGTAATGTTGATGATCAGATTGCAATTAACCAAAACCCAACACTTTTGAACACTATCTATTCTAAATTTGGATGAAGGCACTAATTAACAATCCATGATTCATGTTGGCACGGGTTATTTTCAATAGGCAGGTGGCAAGATCCAAGATAACATTGGGGGAGTTGGCTACAAGCAATTAGGCAATGGGTTACACCATCTGACAGGTGATCAACAGTATCATGAGGTAATTTACGTCATTCATGCATGTATGTACCCATGTTCTGAATAGTGTATTTCCTTGATGCTTAATTGACAAGACGTACTAAATGTCCCACCAAATGTGTTTATTGGCTGGACACAAAACAGGCACTTTGTGTTTATGTCTGTTGAGATTCATTTCAGTTGTTTAGATGCCAAGGGTGGGTCATGCCTATTAATTAGTATCAATAACAGATGAGGCTACATGATAGAGATATACAAGGGGCCCTGACAAGGACAAATAGTATTAATTACACAATTTATATTTAGTCCTGAAGAAGAACTAC
>JXSR01S039446.1:65820-79122 GCA_000969725.1 Ophiothrix spiculata | reverse complement strand
TCAGGATATAATAATGATAAAATTGGATGGATTTTTTCGCATGATACTCAAAGATATTGGTCTCGCTATGAGTTTTAGAAATATCGAGCTCGACGCTGCGCGTCTCGCACAATATTTCGTAAAACTCATAGCTCGACCAATATCTTTTTGTATCATGCTCAATCCATCCAATTTTATATCACACTATAAAATGTTTTCACCCAATTTGTATTTAATTTTCTTTATAAACGCTGATATCTCTAAACTCATTCATCTGAATTTCTGTACTCAACAAAGTCTTAAAAATTATAGAAATGAGCCTTCTTATCCTTGTACTGTAAATGTAGTTAAGAGACAAGTTATTTTTATCTCTTCATAATCTCTAATGCATTTCAATGGATTCTTTCTGCTACAAACTTACATAGATTATTATTAGTCGACTTGGTAGTGTCCACTTTTCCTCGAAGCGCTCTCAGCTTACGTAGTTTCTGTTCTTGCATCTCCACTTTGTCTCTCAGTCGACGCAATCGCTCATTTTCTTGACTTATTTGCTACAAATGAACAAAGCAGGAAATGGCATTGAAAGGCTGAGAAGAGATGAACTTGCATTATATAGGCTTCTTAAATGGAAATCTGTGCTCATCGAAATGGTTACTATCGATGGTTTTAAATATTGAACATGCATCAGCAGATGTTGCTTAAACAGATTTAAATCTTAAAAGCAAATCTGTAGGATCAAAATAGCTTTATTGGTTTTAATAGATATTTTTATTGAACATACTTCATATAAGTTTCCTAATACATAACCATTTTTTTAACATATCAATTTCGCACCTGCTGATGGAATAGTCACTTAGTACAGTGATGCCACAGCAAATGGACTTCAAGTACTGTAAACGGGAATATTTTCGCGAGCAGAATTTTTCGCGAAATCAGACAATCGGGACCTTTCCGCGCGTGTTAAATTAGCGTTTTTAAGCTTCATTACATAGACCTGCACATAAAATTAATGTATTCGCGGGGTGTTATATTCGCGGTTAGATGTTTATTCGCGAAATTCGCGAAAATTAAACCCTCGCGAAAATAACCCCGTTTACAGTATTTCCACTAGTTACAGGATGATCTTATCTTATATTATTCAACCCTTTGAACCCAAGGTATACCGGCTCACCTGTACATGTACCATATACCAGATGAACCGGTTTACCGGCTTTTAGGTCACGTGTCAGAAACTTGATGTGTCTGTCAACAGGCTTGGGTAGTTACCATTTCCAATTGTCTTATTTATATCGAAAGACATCAATGAAGCTTTGAACCCATGGATGATGGGCCATTTTGCTCTTATTTACTCGACATAGGTGAAATATTCCTTATATTAGGCAAGCAAGGCCTATTTTATTTTGCAGAAAAATTGATTTCAGTTGAGTAATTATTATTGTGATCAAATACTCACTGCAAAGTTTTGTGAAATGTCATTTTCAGAGCAATATTTTAAAGAATAATTTCTGAATCCCTAAAAGATTTTCAGTATTTCACTGGTAAGATTTTCCACAAATTTAAATCTCGCCTAGTACCAAGAGAAGATATCGCGTACTTCGCATCATGCATTGCTTCCTATGGAATTGTTTTACAGGAACTGATGTGAAAAGCTAGTGATGAAATTATCCTAAATCAAAGTAGCCCTGTTTACAGTGCACATCTACTCAGTGTCCAACATCCCTCAGCCGCACTGAGCTGATAGGCAGCGCACTTCGCGCGCTGCCTGGGCTCATTGCTGGGTTACGTCCGTGGGAGGGGCGATCAAGGGAACGGTACTCGTTCTAAAATCAAAGTTGATTGCTGTAATTTTGCATGTGGTAGTTGCAATCTCTGACCACGCATCCGTACCCAACTGAAATCTGCATTTATTCACCCTCTTTTTAACTTATTCACAAATCATCACAAATCTTCATTTCTATCAAAACAGCTCACTGTGTGCTAGAAAGTGATGTAGCATTAAGCCAGACTATCAGACTAGCACATGTATTTATCAAAAGATACAAAGTTATGATAAAACCTAGATTTGCCTGTGTTTTGTCAAAAGAAAGCTCATGAATTCATGCAAAAAGAACCTACCCTGGTGTTTAATTTATGTGTCTATCTTTCCAATCTTTGCTTGGGTAAGGCTCAGCATGAATATTATTTACATAAATGCATTTCTTGTTTGCTGGGTTTGCACCTAACCAAACAAGTTATATTTTACTCAACGTGACAATGAGAATAGAGCTTTGCTAATAAATAGGTGTATGTTCTGTGGTAAACTGTACATTTTTCCCTTTTTTGCTTGTAATATCAGAACATTTCCAAATCAAAAACATTTCCATTTTACTTTTTTTTCTTTGTTATTTTAAAATGCATTCTGAGAAACAAATTAAAGATACCAATCACTTTTCTCCATTATGTACAAGTTATATTTTACTCAACATGACAATGAGAATAGAGCTTTGCTAATACATACACAAATAGGTGTATGTTCTGTGGTAAACTGTAGCCTAAACTCTTCCCTTTTTTCCTTGACGTATCAGAACATTTCAAAATCAAAAACATTTTCATTTTACTCTTTTTTTCTTTGTTATTTTTAATGCATCAGATTCTGAGAAACAAATTAAAGATACCAATCACTTTCCTCCATTATATACACTGTGTAAACATTTCTTAGATGAAGCATATAATAGCACATAAATAGCCATGGCCACATGCAGGCAGGCAGGGAGCCGGGCTCGCTAGCCAGCACACCATCGTTTTACATCGTTGCCAACATGTGATTATCTTGTCTTAAAGGACTCACCTGGTGTTTAAATTCTTGCTGCTTAAGAAACTTGAGTCTCTGTTGCTTAGCAATGCGTCTCAATCTGGTGCTGTTGCCTAGTAGCCATTTCCTGCAGGTCTGTCAGCGAGAGGTCAACGTCACTACCGCCACCAATCTGTGATGAGAATGACAAAATATACTTGATTAAAATGGTGCTAGATGTAAGAGATTATTGATTTCATAACTAAACACTGCACTTAATGGTGTACAGTATTGTTATATTGCCCATCTTTTATTACTTTTGTTACTTTTTAGAGAATATTCAAACCATTATCTGTTAAACATCTTGACAATACAAAATGATTGGAACAAATGGTCATGAATATGAAAAGTATGAACTTTCAATATTCTTGCATGTTTAACTAATCCTTACACACATATATCACATGACAACTTATATTTGGTCCCCAATACTTCTATTCTATGTCAGAATGTAAGGCCTGAGCTCTGACAGGTAGGGGCATAATTCGGTGAGAGCAAAGGCTTGAAAACATCAGGGGTCATTGGGTGAGAGCATGATTTTTTACATTCGGCGAAAGATAAATACAAAAATATGAGGGCTCATTGGTCAAAAAATGAGGAGTCAGCATGATTTTTTGCACTTGGTGAGCAAAATTTGGCATTCGGTGAGAGAAAATATCAAAATGTATGGGGTCTTTGGTTGAGAGCACATGTAAATGCCAAAAAATAGGGGATTTGGGTGACAGCGACACTGAAAAAGTGGGTCTTTTGAACCTTACATACGCACCTACTCCAGAATGGGACTGCCTTCCCCCCCCCCCTCCGAAAAATGACGTACAAGACAACTGGACAGCAAGATGAGTTACAAGGTGGCCCCTTGGATTCTCAGTTTGAAACCAGAGTCAGCCATCTTTTTTTTTTCATTATAATTATAAATCCATCATTTTTTACAAGAATTTAAAAAATGTCCGCATTTTACGATTAATATTGTTGTTTTGTTCCATGAGAATCATTTACATGTTTTTTTGAATTGACAACATTTGTGGCCCTATAACCCCAAAGCGATGCAAAATATATACACCAACGCTTGCTAGCAGATTTCCAATCTAAAATAAACACTCCTGAATCTCACCAGCTGTAGATGAGACGGTAGGAAATCATAGGTCCTTAAACATCACACAAAATACTTGAAAGCGGCACAATAAAGCTGGTGTTATTCAAGATTTCTCAACTGGTTCAGAGCAAGAAAAACAAACCTGAAAATGTGTTTAATTTTATGACAAGGCTTGAAAAACATGATTCAAGTTCACTTGTGAAAGCAAATTATGGGAAGACTATTATTAACAGTACTATTAACGTTTCATGCATGGGAAACCTTTAGCAAATTGGTACAAGACAAACATTCAATTGTAAAAATTATGAATTGCTTTTTTCTTTCTCATTAAAGAGAAACATGGCAATGTACAAGTACAATGTATTCTTTAACAAAATCATACAGGTCTATGCAATTAAAGAAGTTTGTATTAAGAACAATAGTCTGTATCCAAGCATGTAATTACCAGGTGCCATTATCATGCTAGTTATGAGACAAATTTAGTGGAAGACTGAACATCAAATCATGCCGTCCAAGTCAACCTTTTGACATTGCCTTCCCTGGTCAACAGACCCTATTTGGTTTACACAACCTTCATCTGTCAAAGTCAAAATACATACAAATTACTGATATTGACTTTGATTCTAAAACAGAACCATGCAGATATCAGAAAACACAAAGTTTATCGACATAAAGTCCTGCATAAGGCCAAAAAAAATAAATTGTTATGTTGCCCTCAGCGACCGACCCTATTCAAAAAAAAAAAAATTAGGGTCGGGAAAGCACCCAATTTTGCTCAGATTGGGTGTTTTTTGAGAAAATATCTTGAAAATAGTGGAAAATGCACCCAAATTTGGTACTTTAGGTGCTTTAAAAAAAAATTAAAAAAATATATATTTTTCCGACCGACCGACCGACTCAATTTTTCAGAAATCCCACTTGAGGGCAACACAACAATTATTTTTTTTTGGCCTAAAGTATGCTGACAAATTCTACTCTTGACATTATGCTTAGCAACCAATGGCTTAGACAAACACCTTTAATTATATGCTTTATGGGAAACAAAAGCTAACAAATTAGTGTTAGTACAAGAGTTGGCTCTAGGTCCCAATTTCAATTGACCTAAGAGAATTTATTTATCCTTTTAATTTGTCACAAGGTAGACTAGACTGCACACCAGCGTAGGTCAAATATTTCAAAATTGAATTTGCTGAAGTTAAAATGTTGCTGTTAAGGAAAATACAAAGCGAGTAACAGATTTGCTATAGGCCTATACATTATTGACTGATTAAAAGTCTTTAAAAATATGTAACTGAGTGGCAACATGTTTCCCTAAAATAATTTCTCCTCAATCTAATGTAGATAGCTAATTGACCGCACTGTTTTATTTTATACTTTTTTATGATTTTCAAATAATGAATAAGCCTGTATGATAGGCCTATATCGTGGACCAAATACGCTCTACTATCTCTAGAGGCCTATATAAAATATGATTTCTTGAATAAGTAATAAATCAAATGTGGGAAGAAATGGTCCACATGATCCTTTTACAGGCTAAAATGGTCTTCTTCTTCTTCCTCCTCTTTCTTTCTTTCCTCCTTTCTCTTTTTCCTTTTTTAGTTCTTCCCATGAACCCCTGGCTACAAGCTAGATAGCAGAATCTAATTTTCGGAACTAAAAATGTACATAGATAGCTGGATTGAGCCAATGGTCTTGAATGTGTGGCACGGTACAGCTCTAATACAAGGAAAATGAAAAAAACACACCCCTTTTTATATATAAATTTCTACACTACTATTTCTGCTATCTTCTGTAGATGCCTGTAGGTATTTGTTTTCCAGTAGATTGACAGAGTTGAGACCTGGCAATGAACCTGTCAGATCTCTCAACACCTGCTAGTTACTGACAGAGGCTTTCTACAAGCTCAGATGGATGGATCATGGATGGATAGATGGCTAACCAAAATGCAGGCAAGAACTTGTATGTTGGCACACAATCAGGGCAGAAGCATTTATTTGTGTATTCTCTTGTCATATCTCCAGTAATATTGGGTAAAATTTATGCCATTTTTCATTCTTTTTTAAGCAAAAGAAAAAGGTATCAGCTAATTGTTCTTTCGAAATTGAAAACAACATTTTCTAGAAAGATTTTATTTACACACCCTTTACACGCATGCACATCCAAGCTATTGCAAACTATACCCAATTTCCAGATTTTTTTAAAGTTTGACTTGCAATGTTCTCGAGCAGGCCTACATTGCTCGTTCGTAAAAACAACCCTTTTTACTCATTTTTGTACACGAAAATGGTGCCCATGTAAAGATACTGGCCCTCCCGGGTGACGACACCAGTTGCAAAGTACTGCCATTTACACATTCATAAATGTCCTAATCCCTGGAAATAAAACTTGACAACATAAAACAGAACTGTATGCCTGCAGATACCATTGTTTGCTGCATCCAACAGCATTCACAACTCCCAGATTTCAAGTAGCTGTAAATGATAGTAATAAAACATATGTGTCCCGCCGCGGCAAAAGGGTGCAGTTGTCAGCTCCTACATGTTGCTCATTGTAGCATATCTGATGCATACAAATAGCATACATCAGGTATGCTACAAGGAGCAACATGTACGAGCCGACAACTGTACCCTTTTGCCGCGGCGGTCCACATATATATCCTCTAATTTCTCCTTGAAATCAACACTCAATTCCTTTAGAACAAACAGAACACAGATGACCTGCAATCACAGCCAATGAATGACTATTAAACTGATCAGTAGGTCTATTGTTTTTCAACTCAGTAAAACAATAACAGGAATTGTGCTTCATTAACTATTACATTGAGCAAGGAGACTTTTTACCTTGAAACTTGGTACCAAATACCTGCTATTTTGGTCTATGGTTAGTTGTATCCACAGGGAGGGGCACTCATATAATATATGACCAGGATAGATGTCACGCTCATAAGACTGCATGAGTTACTTCTTTTAGATCACATATTTTTAAAGACAAACTCTTATGTTTAGATCTCCTTTCTGAGGAAAATACATGATTTAGCTCCAA
Source organism: Ophiothrix spiculata (assembly GCA_000969725.1). NCBI lineage: Eukaryota > Metazoa > Echinodermata > Ophiuroidea > Amphilepidida > Ophiotrichidae > Ophiothrix > Ophiothrix spiculata. The sequence goes on along the minus strand of JXSR01S039446.1, from coordinate 72,178 downwards.
CTGCCAAAAATTATCAAGACAGATTTTAATTTTAGCGCAGAAGGCTATTTTTGGCCAAAATCAAGAGTTTCAAAGGTTGATTTTTACACAAAATCAGTTTACAAGATGCCTAATCCAATATAAAAGTTGAGTCCCGGGAGTTGAGTGCCCCCAGGTATGTCAGAGTCTGTTATGGTTCCAAGTTTTCTGTTTTTCAAAAGCTATAACATTTCTGTTGCCCAATATTATTATCCTAATACCAATATACAAGCACACAGACAAGTCAAAAATACATGAAAATGTTCAAGCATTTATGAAGTCAGATTTCAAGTATCATATAAAGTTTTCCAAAGAAAAAAGGAATTTTTATTGCATGCTAATTGCACATTTAAGTCTGACAAAGCAACAGCTTTCCAAGGCTTGATAACTTTGATGAGACTTCTGTATCTGTATCAAGGCCACACACTACAATGTGTTCACCTCTACTACTGGACATTAGGCCAAAAAAAAAATTGTTTGGTTGTCCTCCACAACTTTTTTTGGGCAAGTGCGGGCGGGCGGGCGTTTTTATTTTTTATTTTTTAGATTTCTTTTTTCAAATGTAAGTCAAAGTTACACCCAATTATGGCCTCTATAAAGATGCAAATAAGTCTACTGTACCGACAAATCTCTTTATACAAGTTTAAAAACAGTATTAACATGGAAACAAAATGAAAACAACAACTTAAAAAAATACTTTCAAAAAATCAAAATTTTCAAAGGAAAAAAACCTTTTTTTGGAAATCTGAAAATTAGACGCGGTATACTTTTGTACAGTAAAAACTTTTTCCAGTTTCGAAAAATAGGCGCAACCAAACAACTTTTTTTTTGGCCTTATGCACCATACATGCAAGGCAATTGTGATGGAGATTTTGATTAGGAACGATCACTTATGTCATTTTTATTTCAAATTTGAGGGTGTTTGCGTGTGCGTATGGATTTTAGAAACTGAAGGCCTACTTTATAATCCAAATATCCAATACAACCTAACTTCACTGCTCTATATTTCCAGGGCTTTCAAAATATGAGATTGACAGTACTTCAATATCAGGGGAAGATAACCAATTCAAAGAAAATTAGTTGCCAGGAATAAAAACTAGACAGAAAGAAATCTATAAAGGAGAAAATGACAAAATTGTGAACATATCACAGGTTGAATAGACCAATCTTGGCAAAGAACTAAAATTTATATGCACTTAAATTTCCTTTTTTTTTAAAGTTTACTTTTACCACAAAATCTGTGCTTGGTTACATAAATGGTAGAAAATTCCCAATGACCATTCAGCAAGAACTTTTTCGGAGTTAAACAAGCTTTAACATTGATCTATGCTGCAACTAAGTGGTTTGTACATTTCTTATCCCTCAGCAAATGGACACAGTAGAATTGAGATTGATAGTCAAAGTGATTGCATGAGATACCCGATACCTCCGGCATCACTTACACACGCAAACATGTCCAGTTAAAAGCGCTAACATCGTGAGTACCACACGCATCATATGTCACTTGACTATGATCCGGCCGCTGATGAAATGAATATGATGTACTTTTGTCAAGTATTGTCAGAGAAAACATCCATGGATATCAATCAATGGATTAAAGTACTCAAAAAAATTCACCTAGCTTGTAATTGAGTAAGCCCTAGATTCAATAGATTGTCATTTTTCTTCCCATATAACTAGCCAATCACGTTTTACCATATTTTTGGTACTAAGTGAAATGGTCGAAGACAGTACACTCTACAAAACTTGTAAGCTGCAAAACTTCTGGGGAACCTGAATGAAGTTCTAACGTCAGCCAAAAATCAAATTTATTGAGACTAGTTTATCAACTCACCAGGTAGATGTATCAGTTTTTATCCTGCTGCAAGGTATTTTTCTGTCAATCCTGTGCTAATTTTTATTATGCCTGTACTTCCCTCCTTAATTATAGTTTGTCAATTCAAAATGAAATTCAGTCTAGGCCTTGTCCTAGAAATGAACTATACACCTACAGACTTCAAAGGTGAGACAGAAGTCATGATTTCCATATGAATAACATTATTTATAAACATTTCATTTGAACTTGACATTTGTGCAAAGATGACAGGTTTTTAACTTCACTGAAAATACTGACACAACGTTCTCGATTTTTTATTTGAAAATTCTACTCTTTGAAATTAAGTATGACAAGTAATGTCTGCTTGTCTCAACCAGTTCTAAATGCAGCAAACTTTATTTTGCACTACAAGTGAAAAAATGCAAAGGTTGTAATTCTGCAAATTGATTTTTTCAGATTTCCAATTGATATGCTTGTTTCAGGACACCTGCAAAATTTCAGAATATTATCCAGCGTATGATAAATATGTATTTGTTTTGAGGACCAGGAAGCCGCATTTAGAGCTGGTTTAAAATGAACATCACTGACTGTCCTGATTTAAGGGTCTACCAATGACCATGAATTTTATGGTTTTAATTATCAGTTTTGATGAATAAAAAATTATTTCAGAAATTTGCTGGTATTCTGAACTTTTAAAAATTTAATGACAGTGGCTGTAATATTATTTTCCATTTTCTCAAAAATATAGTACACATATTTGCACACTAAAAATTTGACCAAGTTAAAAGATTGTGCCATGCCTGGACTGATGCTGTGCGAGTGCGTCGTGACTCAGCAATGCATTCTGGTCGCACCCTAATATTACTTAATAGACTACAACGATATACGCTTCTTACAATTTTCCACCAGTTTTTGCGTATGCCATCAATTATAGCGCTGCATACCTTGGTTAAATTGCAGAAGTAAGGAAATTATGGCAATGAAACATAAGAAAAAATAATATCAATTCAAATAACATGTGAAAATTTCTATAATAAATCTGCTACTCAACATGCTCAATTGATTTCCAAAACAAATAGATACACATTTTCGTTTGAAAACAACGAGCCAGAACTCTAATTAAGACCAATATTATTCCTCCCAAATAGGAGTAACCATATGTTTTTATTGATTTTTCTGACCCAAATTACACACATGCTTTAGGGTTCAGTTGAATTTTCACAGATTTGGTCAAAGGCATCAGTGAAGTTCTCATGTCCCTAGGTGATAGCTCCCTCATCAATCTCAAATCAATTGGCTAAACCACAAAGCTAATCATGTTATTATAACACCCAACCACCGGGCTATCCCTGGTAAGAGCATCTCTTTTTCAATGAAGCTGCTTGGATGAATGTACTTTTTGCTGGGTTTTACCCAAGGTTTTACCGTTGAACTGTGCAAATGATAATAATTATAAAAGTGGTGGGTTACTTTTTACTTTGATAATAAGTAGCTTTGAATTTAATGAAAATATACAAAACGCTTATGAAACTTCTGCAATATGATAAATTCTGGCTACATTTCCTACTGAAAATTTAAGTTAAAAGTACATGAAACGAATTAAAATATAAATGTTATGGTAAAAGATATAGAGAGGAGATCACAGAGTCTTTATTCCTGTATGGAGACAAATTAGGGCTATTTGGGTTTATCACAATTGCAATTGTAGCATGTCCAAACCTTTTGTGTCCATTTTATTTTGGAGTAGTTTTTGCATATGCATGTTGGTTAAATCAAGGCACACCTAAATGATACATCTTTGATGAGATCTATGATGCACAATAACAAATATTGCACCCGCTTGTGGTCATCCAGATTTGCCTTGTTATGTCTTGAGTGGACCAGAATACCCTCAATTTGAGCTCCATGACTAACGATGCTACTACACAAGCCGGTATACCAAGTCCACAATCTCCCCTTTATTTATATCCAAGCACATAGCCAGGTGGGTGGGGGTTTCTTGCCCCGCCCAAAAAAAAATTGACAATGTACAAAAAAGGTCCACAAAAATTCCCAAATGTCCACCAAAAAACACCTAAAGCACAAAACATGTAAATGTAGGTTGTTTTTTTATTAAAATTCTACACAAAACGCTTGGAAAACTGCTAAAAACCTTCTTTTTTTTTGCTTGTTACTTTGTCAAAACCACTAAAATTTTTCCTCCAAACGGTCCACTTTTTAAAAATCCGCACAAACCTTGAAAAAAATCCTGGCTACGGGCCTGTTCATATCTATGATTATGGTCCAAACCCTCACAATTCCTCATTTCATTTTTCCTAAATTTTTGTGCATTGTTTCTAAATACAAATTGGTGAATGAATTTCTACTTATATCTGTTTACTCATATTTTCTGTAAATTTGGTATCAAAAAGACAACTTAATATCATACACCTGCAATCTGTCCTTTTCAAACATGTATTGGTTCTGCAACACAAAAAGAGCATAAACAATCCTAGCCCAAGAACCATGAAGTCAAACTGTAGGGCCTATACAAAAGTGCATCAATTACGAAAATTTTGTGACTTTATTCTGCAAATTTGATGGAAAATTGAATGAAATAAGTGATTACACCGGTGGTACTTGAATGAACCCAACATTTCAGCTGACAAGAGTCTGTGACAGACTAAGGTGATGCCATATTGTTTGCTTCTCATTTGCATGTTGTATTTTTAGTGCAAACTATACAATCATATAGTTGATGACAGCTTGCGTTATGTATTCCTAGAAAGGGGTTACTTACTACACAATTCGTAAGCTCATTTTTTTTTTAAATGCCAGAAACACTGAAATATTTTAGAAGCCATTATTAGACAACCCTAAATGGTGTAAATTATTATTAGAATTATTACGGCCTACACTATTCAACTCATCATCAACAGTCATCAGTGTTCAAAGATATGTGAAAAAAAACTTACTGGGGTAAGGCCAAAAAAAGAAACAAGTTTGTTTATAAAACAATTCTATGAAATAGCTTACTGGAGACTTGCGTAAAAACGAACAAAGATGCAACGAAACAAGTCGCATGTTGTATTATTGAACATGAAAGAGAAACCAAGGGCGGCTAAAGTTATAAACAAAACTTTTCAGGTTGAATAGACCAATCTTGGCAAAGAACTAAAATTTATATGCACTTAAATTTCCTTTTTTTTTAAAGTTTACTTTTACCACAAAATCTGTGCTTGGTTACATAAATGGTAGAAAATTCCCAATGACCATTCAGCAAGAACTTTTTCGGAGTTAAACAAGCTTTAACATTGATCTATGCTGCAACTAAGTGGTTTGTACATTTCTTATCCCTCAGCAAATGGACACAGTAGAATTGAGATTGATAGTCAAAGTGATTGCATGAGATACCCGATACCTCCGGCATCACTTACACACGCAAACATGTCCAGTTAAAAGCGCTAACATCGTGAGTACCACACGCATCATATGTCACTTGACTATGATCCGGCCGCTGATGAAATGAATATGATGTACTTTTGTCAAGTATTGTCAGAGAAAACATCCATGGATATCAATCAATGGATTAAAGTACTCAAAAAAATTCACCTAGCTTGTAATTGAGTAAGCCCTAGATTCAATAGATTGTCATTTTTCTTCCCATATAACTAGCCAATCACGTTTTACCATATTTTTGGTACTAAGTGAAATGGTCGAAGACAGTACACTCTACAAAACTTGTAAGCTGCAAAACTTCTGGGGAACCTGAATGAAGTTCTAACGTCAGCCAAAAATCAAATTTATTGAGACTAGTTTATCAACTCACCAGGTAGATGTATCAGTTTTTATCCTGCTGCAAGGTATTTTTCTGTCAATCCTGTGCTAATTTTTATTATGCCTGTACTTCCCTCCTTAATTATAGTTTGTCAATTCAAAATGAAATTCAGTCTAGGCCTTGTCCTAGAAATGAACTATACACCTACAGACTTCAAAGGTGAGACAGAAGTCATGATTTCCATATGAATAACATTATTTATAAACATTTCATTTGAACTTGACATTTGTGCAAAGATGACAGGTTTTTAACTTCACTGAAAATACTGACACAACGTTCTCGATTTTTTATTTGAAAATTCTACTCTTTGAAATTAAGTATGACAAGTAATGTCTGCTTGTCTCAACCAGTTCTAAATGCAGCAAACTTTATTTTGCACTACAAGTGAAAAAATGCAAAGGTTGTAATTCTGCAAATTGATTTTTTCAGATTTCCAATTGATATGCTTGTTTCAGGACACCTGCAAAATTTCAGAATATTATCCAGCGTATGATAAATATGTATTTGTTTTGAGGACCAGGAAGCCGCATTTAGAGCTGGTTTAAAATGAACATCACTGACTGTCCTGATTTAAGGGTCTACCAATGACCATGAATTTTATGGTTTTAATTATCAGTTTTGATGAATAAAAAATTATTTCAGAAATTTGCTGGTATTCTGAACTTTCAAAAATTTAATGACAGTGGCTGTAATATTATTTTCCATTT
>JXSR01S039446.1:10006-29231 GCA_000969725.1 Ophiothrix spiculata | reverse complement strand
AATATAAAGATAAGAAAATGGTTAAATAGAACCTGATCAGGATTTTTTTAAATACTGTCAATTCACTACACTTCAAAGTGGAAGTGAGGTCAATCTGTGCCTATGAAAACTATGTGCAGAAATATCTTAAATATACTGTAAATCAGCAATAAAAGGTTTTATAGTAATGCAAATAACTTCCTTGGATTGCTTTCAATGAGAGCTTTAAAATGATATATGTAACTTGGCCTACTTACAGCCAATTTTTGCTGGCACGCAATTTTACGCATTGATGGCACGCAATTTTATGAACTTACCAACTTCGACGACCGATAACTTCGCAACCGAAAGGACTATGACATTGAAAATTGCACTATTGTTTTTGTGTCATTGAGACCTTTAAAATGATGTATATTTTGGCCTATTTAAGAAAAAAATCAAAATTAGCCTGTTATCACTATATGTAGTTAAAATGTCTGGCGAAATAAGATATGGTAAACTTATTATTTATTTATTTCATCTTAGGCAGGGAATTTAAAATCACACTTTTTTATGATGATAAGAAAAAATATTTTCCATGTTATCCAGCGTGGAAATGGAATAAAAAGTGCCTGGGTGTAAAGAATGTTGATTTTGCTGGATAAATATTCATGCTTAGGTCATGTTACAGAATTGCAAGTGACATTTGTGACAGAATTTAGTTATATACAAGGTCTGAAGAAAAAAAGATGTGTAAAGACTCAAGATTTTCAGGCTTTGTGCATGGTATCAAATCAATCTTTTTAATTTAAAGATGGTGTGTAAAATCGTAAAAACAATGAAATACAGGAGAGATGTTGGCACGAAATGAATTTCCCTGCATAACCTTAACCTGGACATGTGTAACAAATCTAGCAATGGTAAATCAAGTGAATTTTGGAGGAAATAGTTTATAAACATGGCATAATTACGGTTCACATACCATTGAAATGATAAATTTATCTTATAAAATGATTCATGTGTTTGTGTGAAAGGTGGTGATGGAAATTCATATACAACACGTGTCACGTAGCCAATCAGAATGCAAGAATATAAAAAGTGTGCAGAGTTTATTGAAAACTCAATTTACGTACTGCGCTCCAGTTTGAGTTGCGGGCATTTTGAGTGTATTACTGCTTCATTGTTTTGTGATGATTGATTTAGTTTAGAGAAGTTTTGGTCTTTGATGGTCATATAAAGGCCTGGTTTCTTTTTAAAAAAATGATGCAATATTATTTTTCTGTTGTGTATGAATTAGATTAATAATTTTGCATTCCATTATGCGCGTAAAATAAGATATGGTAAACTTTACTTATTTATTATTTATTTATTTCATCTTAGGCAGGGAATTAAAAATCACACTTTTTTATGATGATAAGAAAAAATATTTTCCATGTTATCCAGCGTGGAAATGGAATAAAAAATAACAGAAGTGCACTGTTATTTTGATAGCTCTGCAGTACAGTGGTCGAAATAGAAAATAAAAGTTACATGCACAATGAGACAATTTGTCAAAAATGGGCTGAAAAACACAACAAATTGCATGTACAGGCCAAAATGTACCGGTACATGCACAGAGCAAATTTCACATGCATTTGTGCATGTTATTGTTAAACCCCCTTATTTCGAACACTGTAGCTAGAGCTGTCTTTTACCATGTATTGATGCAGGAAAACCAACCTTTTTAGTTTTGCTATAAAAATGTTAAGGAAGTGGTCATAAATTACCTTTGGTGGGGTGGGGGGAATATTTGGTCAGGAGTTGTTAAACATTTTTGAACTTTTTGACCCTTCCTTCCATATTATTTTTCATTTAGTTTAATTCCTCATTGACTATCATCTTTCATATAAAACATTGTAAATATGTTAGATAATTTGCTTGAATGCACACTTTCTTGGTACACCAGTAGGTCAATTATCTCCCAGCAACCAATGAGGATGCCAGAAAAATAACATCACATTTAGGCCTGATTTTCCCCTGATTTTTATTGGTTTCCCGATTTCTTTACTGAAAATTGATTGTCCCTTAGATTGATGTAAATCAGGTTTAACATTTAGGGGAGGGGAGGGGATCAGGGCCCTTTTAAAGGAATTGCTTTCAGCAAAGTTATACAGTTCATAACAGATCCAACGGCACCCAAAGAACGGCTGAAAATAATGTAGTTTAGGATATTAAGCCCAATATAAACTTGTCTAGGGTCCATTTTGAAAGGACATGTATGAGGTATGAGCATGGTGTGAATACTTCAGCTGATCCTGCTGGTGAACATAGTGGAGGAAATCCTCCACTCCACTCCTCTATTGCTTGTGGAAGTCCAAATTGTCCAGGCGAGGATTTCAACAGATGGCGTCAGGTCATTTGAAGACAAAGATGCCTTCTGTATAATTGTGGATTTAATAAAGTCACAAAAGGTGTCATTACAATGGAGTGGGAATCAGGCCTCCAAATAATGAGCAATTGATCTATGGAAGACTTCTTTTTGGTTCAAATGCTGACATATTTTCAGCAAAACCTCTTCAAGTTTGACTTGCACATTTGCTTTCTGTGTTGATCTATCATTGTCTCAAATTCCAGTGACATGCTGCACTTTTTCTTGACTTGGAGATATAATATCATTATCATGGGTTTAAAAATGCAGTGTCGACCAAAATGAAAATACACCCAAAACATCCCATTTTTATAACAGGCCTGCACTCTCCCCAATGCCCCCCCCCCCAAAAAAAAAATAGACTGAAGTTGATGGATAATCATTAATATTATCTTATTTACTTTATGTTATTTCCTCATCTATTCCAGGATCATAGCTGTAAGTTATGAAGCCAGAGCCCATGGAGTCACTCGTCAAATGAGAGGCGCTGAAGCTAAGAGAAAATGCCCCGATATCCTGCTTGTTAGTGTACCAGTCAATAGAGAGAAAGCTGATCTAACAAGGTAAACAAAGTGTGCTTTTGTCAATTTTATTGCTGATTAAAATGTCAAATGGGTATTTTTATGTCTAACCATATTTAATTTCATTTTGAGTGTTTATTTTTTTCTGACTAGCAGTGTTTGAAAAAACAAATAGCAATAGAAAAATCAAATACAATTACATAACATTTGAGCCAAGCATGATCACCTCTGTCCTAACCCTAACACTTTTGACCACTTCTCCTCGGAAATTTTAAAATAAAGAATCACAGATTTTCACCTGGATTCGAACCCGGGACCTCTCACTTCCCAATCCGATTATCACTATGTCAAGCCACTGAGCAGGTTCAACGGGTCTATGACGTATTTGGATTTTTTAACTTTGTGGAATGGGATATTGTGAGATTCAGTGGGATAACGGTTAAATTAACTTTCAAATTGTATTTGATTTTACAGGTACCGTGAAGCTGGTGCTGAGGTCATAAATGTCCTGATGCAATTCAGTAAGCAGGTGGAAAGAGCTAGTGTAGATGAAGCCTATATTGACCTTACAGAAGAGGTCAAAGGTCGTCTTCACAAGATGAGAAGTGAAGGAGTCAAGGTCAGGCTTGATGAGTTGCCGTGCACTTTTGTTGTCAGCAAAGACGAAGGTGATAAAGAGGAGGCTTCTGAAGAACAGGGACAGACGAAAATGTCTGATGAAGGTAATCAATGCTACAAACACTTGGTCATGTGAGTGCAAGAAAGTCGTATCTGCAATGGCTGCCCTAAGTTAATTTTATTTTATACTTTGTCACAAGAATGTGAAAAATCCCTCAAAAATTCACCGTTTTATGTCAGTGGTTCTTGAAATGGTTCTTCAGGTGACGGTGTCACCTGAAGAACCATTTCAAAAACCACTGACCCAAGACTGGAGATTATATAATGTGCAATCCAAATTCATGACAAATGGCAGTTATTGCCGATATGACTTTCTTGCACTCATATGACGACTTAATATTCAAACTTACTCTATGAAGATTAATCAAATTGATCTCTAATATAGATGACGTTTTCTCTCATGAAATGAAATCAAGGAAAACATGTTTAAAATTTTACTGACCCATGAAACTGTCCTCTCATTTTCAGGCATAAACTTTTGAGAGTGTTTAAAGTTGTAATTAATGTAGTGCACTTGAGCAAGACTTAAAGACGATCGCGGTGATAAGTTGCTACCAGTAGATTTTGTTTATTTTTTGTCAGTTAATAGAGAAGAGTCTAAACTTCAAAATTCAGAAATAAAAAATGGGGGTCACCGACCATCTAAGTGCGCTATGACGTCATTTTTCTTTTAATGAACGATAACTTGAAAACTAGAGCGTTAGATTACTTGGTGTAATTAACTTTTTTTATCTGTTCAATGTTATACAACCGAATTTCGACGTTTCCTATGATGAAAATTGTTTTTCAGATTTTACCCCATGTAATTTCATCTCACGCTATCTTTTTAAAACAGTCGGTGACCCTATAATTTTTTTCTCGATTTGACATCCACTTGACATTCACAATTGACCAGCCAAATAAAAAAAAAATTCTACAGGTAGCAAATATGTGAAAAATCAACATTTTTTAGTATAGGAAAACACACGTAAAAAGTTTTATCACTGAAGGCCCGTTGGCTCGGGAGCACTCATAGCAACTCGTTACTATTTCGCGTTATTTTCGGCGCTTACCGGGAAGACAATGCGTAAAAACCTAGTGCGCGCATTGCGTTTTGCGTATTAGGCGCAAATCTTACGCTTAGATACCACACGCGCGTTTTGTCAGAATCTTCCCGCCACTGACCAACAAATTCTGTTACACTGCCCTCTTGAATAAACACCGCGATCGTCTTTAAGTTAACCTATGTCTCCACGAAAGATATCTTATTATGGCCCTTGACAGTGAATCTGTGACCTCATTAACGTTGGGATCGGGACCCGGGAATTCGAGTCCCGCCCGTGAAAGTCGGGACTCGGGAACAAAAAAATGTTCCCGATTCCCGAAAGTGGTACCAATTTAAAAGTACCAACTTTTCATTTTCGTAGTAGGTGGAATTGAACTTACAATTTACGTTTGCAAGCTGTAGTAATCCATTTTAATGTATTTCCAATGATCCGAAAGTAGTGTTGTACCGGTACACGAACGCAAGATTCGTGTTCCTAAGAAATATGCGGTAGACGAAAACACGAAACAAACCAAAGCTGTTCGATAAAATGTCATTTTATCAACAAAAAAATTACGCTTCGATCGCGAAAAATGAACTTGTTTTGTTCATAAATGTTATTATTAATGTCACTAGATGGCGATGTTCTTATTTTCATAAACTACTAACTATCACACTTACACATGCGCAGTTCATAACAAGATCGAATCACAGAGTCACGCGATCTTTTCCCACCGGTACTAGTAGCATTGCATTGGAGCAACGTAAAACTGGGTACCGCTGAAATTGCGCCGTTTACTTCCGGGTTTTATTTGCGTAAATAACATGAAAAAAGCAACATTTGATCTTGATTTTATCGCAATAATCTTTGCTTTTCCTTCATTTTATAATATTTTTGGTTGCAACAATGTATTATTAAAAATGTTGGTCTATAACAGTTCGAATTATAGTAATGCAGTAACAAATTCTCCATCATCTAAAAATTGAACCGTGTACCACATGGTGTACATGAAACACGACCAACAAGCTTAGCTAGTGGACAAAAAGAACACAGCGCAACCCGAGTTCGACCACGAATTTCACATTGAAAATAATAAAATTAAAGGATCTCGTCATTATTTAAAAAACATTTCTTACGGACTAGTGGTTTGGTAAGTCTGAAAATCTGTATCAAATTGTCAAAAAATGACAGCATTACAAGTTGCCATATTCGGCAGTCTAACACACATGACATAGCAATGAAACACAATTTTGCGTACGTGAACGGCACTCTCATATTTCGGGATTATTTTCGGGAATCCCGAGTCCCGCCCGAAAAACCAACTCGAGTCTCGGGAGCAATAATTCCCGAAACTCCCAACGTTAGACCTCATGGGCCGTAGATAAGATATCATGTCAGTCAGTACCTTTAATTTTGTTCATTCATGTTTGTTTATCGGGCTTCAATTGTGGTTTGGTGGCTTTTTTTACAGACATGCGTAAGATTGGCACTGGTAAATGGTTAGAGGGCCTTAGTGATGATGAGACCGATCATGATTTGCAGTTATCTGTAGGAGCCCTCATAGCAGAAGAAATGAGGGCAGCAGTACTCAAACAAACAGGATTCACCTGCTCGGCAGGCATTTCACACAACAAGGTAATTGTGTGGGAGCCAGGACAACTTCTTCAGCACCCACAGGAGTCAACCACCTAACTTTTTTAGGTTCCTTATATGACCCTAAAACACAATTTGGATGTTCCCAAAAATAAACATTGGCCTCAAGCAGGCAAGAAATCAAAGATGGTCACCAACATTCCTGCCAAAATACTATATTTTCGTTATAATGGCCTAAAAGACTCTTGTAAAAACATTTTATTTTCACAATTATTATTGGGATATGGCTTCTGGAGCTATGACAAATACATCTGACTCCAAAATAGCAGACGTACATTTTAATCAACCAAACAACCTTTAAAATGCCTGATAAAGAGTTACAAGAAGATCATTTGTTCCCACTGTAAATAGTGTTCATGTATCTTGAAGGCCTAGTATCTTGCAATGTCACCTCGTAATTTGTACACTGTAAATGTTATTTCTCAGGTGACTCTTTGTAATGAAATGTGGTTTCAAGAGGCCTTTAAAAGTATAGACCTGTGGATAAGCAACCATTACTGGACAAGTAGTTTCACTGCGTACCCTCACTTAGGATCAATGGATAATTATTGGTGGTATGAAAGGTTGGATCATCAGTATATGTATGAAATGGATCTGATAAAAACTTTGCCATTGCAAATCTTTATGTGGAATTAGTAAGCCAGGCTAGGCCTGGAAAGCTAGGCGTGGGTGTAAAGAATGTTGATTTTGCTGGATAAATATTCAAGCTTAAGTCATGTTACGGAATTGCAAGTGACATTTGTGACAGAATTTAGTTATAGATAAATTGAAGGTCTGGAGAAAAAAAGATGTGTAAAGACTCAAGGTTTTCAGGCTTTGTGCATGGTATCAAATCAATCTTTTTATTATAAAGATGGTGTGAAAAACAATGAAATACAGGAGAGATGTTGGCACTAAATGAATTTCCCTGCTAATTGATGCAAATGTCACTTGCAATCCATTGCAATTGAAGGTTTGTTTATAAAAGGTTGTCCAAGAAAAAAAAAATATCTTTAACCCTAACCTGGACATGTGTAACAAATCTGGCAATGGTAAATCAAGTAAAATCTGAATCATTGCAAAGGTAGTGCCCACCTGTGGCCTGTCATTGCTGCACCAACTAGGCATTTCTGGTGAGTGAATTTTGGAGGAAATGGTTTTTAAACATGGCATAATTACGGTTCACATACCATTGAAATGATAAATCTATCTTATAAAATGATTCATGTGTTTGTATGAAAGGTGGTGATGGAAATTCATACACAATACGTGCACGTAGCCAATCAGAGTGCAAGAATGTAAAAAGTGTGCATTTATTGAAAACTCAAAACGTACAGTTTGAGATGCGGGCATTTTGTGTGTATTATTGCTTCATTGTGATGATTGATTTAGTTTAGAGAAGTTCTGGTCTTTGATGGTCATATAAAGGTCTGGTTTCTTTTAAAAAATGATGCAATATTATTTTTCTGTCGTGTATGAATCAGATGAATAAATTTGCATTCCATTATGCGCGTAGAATGAGACAAAATTAATGCACTTGCGGTAAGTTTTGATTGCTGTCCAATTCACCTTTTGAATTGGACGCATCAAAATTGACCGTTTTACTCATGACATGAAATGCCCATTTATTAACCCATAATCAATGTATGTATCAATCGATTATCAGAGAAAAAAAAAACATTGTCAAATGTTAATTCAAATATTTCTCTTTCTTTTCTAGAGTCTTGCCAAGTTATCATGTGGTCTCCATAAGCCTCAAAAGCAAACAGTATGTCCACAAGCTTCAGTGACTATTCTCTACCAAACCATTCCAATACACAAAGTGTGAGTAGGCCTATATAAATTCAATATACAATGTACTTTGAAAGGAGTAGTGCAAAGCAGTGTTCCTGCTAAGGCCGTATGACGCGCCATTGGCACAGGAGCTGTGAAAATTGGCGCAACTAGTTTTTGATAATGCTTTTTTTAGTCAATTTTTAGCCTCGGCTCGTGATTTTGGCGCAAGTACCTTTGTCAAAATTGATTGAATTGGGGAATGGCCAAAAACCTTAGAGCGATCACTGGTGCAATGTACTGTTCCCAATACAAATCTAAGTAGCATCACAATCAAGTTCAGCATGAAAATCCACTTTAAAAAAAGATACTTAAATATATATGGAATCCATTGGCACGTTGCTGAGCTACATAGCAAATATGTGTCTGAAAATGATGGGTTGACAGCAGCCTAACCTAATCAAATTAAAAAAATATATGAGTTAAGCGTCAAAAAAAATTCCTGTTTTATGGGCCAGACCAACCTTAAATTTGCATTTTGGAAGGTTTTTTTTAGTTTTAACAAAATCATTTAAAATCAGCCATTTCTTTGCCAAAATTTATAAACTTTGGTTGAAATTTCTTTGTAATTTTTTTTTCATTTTTCCCGCATTTTTTTTCAAATTTTGGGTTATTTTAGGCCAATTTTAACAGAAAAAAAAATCACCCAACCGACCATATTAATTTTATAATCCATTGTGTATGCGTAATCATCCTCATGTTCATAATAATGTCCGTTATATTTATTTACTTTTTACTTTTATACTCAATAAACATTGAAGTATGCAGTAAGCAATCAGACTCTGTTACAAGAACTATAGCATACTAAGCATATCCCTTATATTCTACAACATTGTGAACTGGTGTTTTTTGTATTGTGTAAGAGACTAGTAATGATTGATTAGGATTGATTAAAGGTACATTATCTGATTTTTCAAATTTTAGTTATCGCTGTCATATGAAAGATCACCACTTAGATGTTTCAATTTCAAATTTGAGTCAAATCGGAACAACCGTTTTGATTTTATGAGCAATTTTGTATTTTCCATTAGCATATTCTTTGCTGTGTAAATAATATTATGGTTACCATAATATTAATAATTTTAACACATTTTCACTTATATCTCCGAAACGGGACATGTTTCAGCTGTAAAATTTTACATGGGTTATTAGAAAATATGAGGAATATCTCAGAAAGTTTGAAAAAATGTCGACCCAATCGGACAGGGCTCCTTTAAGACCAAATCGCTGTATATTGATATTTTTTGTACATGAATCGTTCCTGATTTTGATATTATTTTTTGGCTAATTTTGTTGCTACCACAAACATTAAACATCAGTTCAGTTGGATATTAAGCAAGGTGAGGTACATTGTTTAGATTTGAAAAATACAGACCGATTTATTTCCCCGTATGATCATATTTGGTTTATGTGCTTTAATCTGCTGCTTACTGCATACTTCTAGGTCGATGGAGTATAGATGAGTTGACATAGGACGTCATGCCCGGCAGTGTGCGCGGTCATATCCATTATTCCTTGCCCGGCACTATGCAGGCGCAGGTTTTATTTAGGACATATGCTTTCAAATTTCACGCCAAATCAAGTAGGGCTATTGAAATGTGCAGCAATCATTTGTTGTTCCCTCATGCATATCTGTGGACTAGCTCCTTATCCGTGTTTACAGACATTAGTGTCAACTCATCTATAGGTAATACAATTTGAAAGAAGTTTTTTTTTAAATTGATTTTGACAGAAGGAACCTTGGAGGCAAGCTTGGTGCTTCATTAGTAGACAGACTGAAAGTGAAAACTATTGGTGATCTGTGTCGGTATTCGGAAAAGGAATTACAGGCCTATTGTGGGGATAAGACTGGGTAAGACAACTGTGAAAGAATTTCTTATTTCTATATGTGCATTGCATAACATGTTGACTATTTTGAAAGTGAGTTTGTAGTGAAGTGTGTAGTGGTGTGATTTTGTAAAATAATTCAAAAACAAATCAAGTTCACAGTATATAAATCCTGGAAAATAATGGATGTAGCACATGATTATTGTTGAGGTGATTTAAGGAAAAAGGGAGTAATATCTTAGACACTAGTCTTGCTTTAAGGGTGTTTAAGAAATAAATAAGATGAGACTTCAGATGAAATATTTAAGTAAAAATTAATGATGAAGATGAAGAATTTTAATTCTAATATCCTTAATATACCGTCTGCACAATGAAAAATTTAAATTCCAACATCGTCCAGGTAGACTGTGGACACACACATATCCCTCTGGACACCGAGCACAGCTTGACTATGTTCTAGTAAGAAGGAAATGGCAAAACAGCATTAAGAACTGCAGAGCTTATTCATCATTTGGAAGCGTCAGATCTGACCACCGAATTGTTACATGCAAATGCCAGATCAGCTACAGGCAAAGCAAAGTTCCAAAGAAAGATCCCATGAAACAGATGGACTGGAGAAAGGTTGTAGCAGACACCAAGCTATGTGAGGAATACACACTCTCTGTCCACAATAAGTTCACTTCATTGATATATGAAATGGAGGACCCAAATAATATTAGTGCTAGATATGACCTCTTAGCTAGTGCGACTAGAGAAATAGCACTCAAAAGTCTGCCAAGAAAGAAGCAGAAGTCGCATCTCATCTCACACAGTGCGGCAGTGTCGAATGCAAGGGACCATTTGAAGAAAGCGTCTGAAGCACACAATCTTCGCCCTACCAGAGGGTCTAAAGCCAGGGTTGAAGAAGCCAAAGTAGCTCTTGATGACACCTATGCAATTGAGTTTAAAGATTACCTAAAGACCAAAACTAGTTATTTTGAACAAGCTCACATCTAGGCGACACAACGAAGCATGGCAAATCCTGAGAGAACTTACCAGTAAAAATCATCACCTAGGAAGGCAATGATGCAAATTTTACTTAACTATGGTATCCCTGAGGAGATTGCGAGTGCCATTGCTATAATGTATGACAACCCAACAAGTTTTGTGCAGAGCATGGATGGTCCAACCGAGGAATTTATTACAACAGCAGGAATTCTTCATGGGGACACTCTTGCTCCCTTCCTTTTTGTTATTGTGGTCGATTATGTATTGCGTCAGTCTGCTGACACTATGAGTGACAAGGACCTCGCAATTGACAGAAGATCTGGACATCAAAGTCAAAAGTATTTGATAGACCTAGACTATGCAGACGATGTCGCCCTGACCACAGAACTTATATCATCTGCTCAAGATCTACTGGTTGCATTCGAAGAATCAGCAGCTAAGGTCGGACTAATGCTCAATGCAAAGAAGACCGAATGTCTGATCTTCAATGAAACATCTGATCATCATCCTATCCGCTAAATGAATGGAACTGTAATCAAGGAAGTAGACAACTTTAAATATCTTGGGTCATATTTACTTGATAGCAAAAAAGACTTCTTGACAAGAAAGGGACAAGCACGGACTGCCTGTAACAAGCTTGATGTCACATGGAAATGTAATATTACCAGAGCAACCAAGATTGGATTCTTCAGGACCTGTGTTGAAAGCATCTTATTGTATCGTGCAGAAACATGGACTTTGAAGAAAGAGCTTCAAGATCGCTTAGATAGCACCTACACCAGGCTACTAATGTGTGCCCAAAATATGTCCTGGAAACAATATCCAACTAAGCTTCAGATTTATGGTGATATACCTACCATCTCTACAACCGTGGCACAGAAGAGAGCCCAGTTTGCTGGTTACTGCTTTCAAGCCAAGGACCAAATCCTATCTGACATTCGTCTATGGAGACTGCCATGTCCAAACAGAGGCTGTAGACCTTTAACGTACCCTGATACCATATGTAGAGATACTGGCTTGAACTTCAATGAACTTGAAAGTGCTATGAGTAATAAAGATGGCTGGCAAAGATGTATGTCATTGATCTCAAGGGAAGTTGATGGATGATGATGACAATGAATAGATTTTGGAGGGCTATGGTGTCATAAAAGTAAGAACATAAGCAGGGAAAACATGTTTTGTGCAGTGCAATACCATTATTTTTGTGCAATGTATTAATGTCAAGAAAAGAAGGTTATCTAATTCATACATGACAAAGAATTTGGTTGTTTTCCCAAATTACTTATCTTGCAAACGATACTGAAGCTTGTGTAACAAACATATTCACAGAAGAAAATTGATGCATATAAGACACAAATAAAATAATGTATTTAAGTATATTTGCGCACCAAACCTTTAACCAGCCATATCTCGAGAACCGTTCGTCATTTGAGCCATATTTTTTCGGATTTATATTTTACATACATATATCTAAAAAACTCAATAAGAATTGCATTTATCGCATTTGAAAATATGGCGTGCTAAACATATTGTGTACTTTCTTCTGCACTTAATAAACGGAGTTTAAATACATAACTGCGCTTTTGTTGGAAAACTTTTTACCTGAAAATGTTCTACACGGTGATAATGAGCATTGAATAATAAACAGCATAGGAACAAACAAAAAGGTGACTGTGGTCTATTTGTATATGGTCCAGGAAATCGGCCATTTTTATGGTTATGGAAGATCGATTATCATAGAAAACATAAATTTCTTATATTGGATACATGAAGCACCTATAAAAACACAATTTTTTTTCACAGTCTTGGTCGTTTGATATAACAATTACGTTTTTGCCCGTATTTAAGGGTGCGCAAACACTTTTGACCGGGAGTGTATAATGAATTTATTTTCACACCTAACTACAGAGCATGGTTGTTTGGATACTGCAGAGGAGTAGACAATGAACCAGTTAGGCCTAGACAATTGCCAAAATCTGTAGGCTGTGGCAAAAACTTCACAGGCAAGGCTGCCCTTGATACCAAAGACAAGGTAATGTGAAGGTTTTTTGTTGATATTTCTGCCTTCGGTTTTTGATTTTTTTAGGGCTTGGCTATTTGGATACTGTAGAGGTGTTGATTATGAGCCGGTAAGACCAAGAGAACTGCCCAAATCTGTAGGCTGCAGTAAGAATTTCACAGGCAAAGCAGCACTGGATACTAAAGATAAGGTATGCTAATGTAATTTAACACATCAAACACAAAAATTTATTGGTAAGGAAAATGCTTAAGATGAATCGATGGTTTGGCATCCCTCAGAAGATTGATGATCACTCAAAATACTTTTATGTAATCTGTAAGAAATGTGGGGAGTGGAATATCTAGAATTAATCCAAGCCAGATAAATTACTTTTCTGAGCTTCCATTCCCGCATAAGAAATCAAACCCAGGCCCAGTGTGTGTAAGGCAAGATTGCTAACCATTACCGGTAACTATGGAGCTCCGTTGTCGATAAATTTTAGCATAAGCAACCATGGAGTAGATTTTGTAAGTTAGACTTTTCCACAACGTACTGATAATTTATGACAAACTTTTAATACTGTTTTTATTATGGACTGGAACAGTGGAACATGTTTCTATCCACCTTGCCAGTACTTACCTTTGTCCGAGTTCTCTACCCCGAAATTTACCAAGACAAATGCGTAGGTGTCAAGTCCTGGCAGCGCATGTTTCATCAACCATTCTTTTCTTTTAACTGTTGTTTCTCTTTATGTAGGTGAAGTATTGGCTGATGCAATTGAGTGAGGAGATAACTGAGAGATTACAGAAAGAAAAGGATAATGTAAGTAGTCAAATGTTGGTTCCTTTTTATTCACGGAAGAGCTGTTTAAATCAAATATGAGATAAGATTGGAGAATTGATGCTCATTTCAAATCATCTTGTGTACGTTTTTAAAATGGCTGCCACGGATGCCACTCACAGAGGGTGAGTATATGGTGCATTCAGAGTCTAACAATTTCTTCAAACGAAATGGATCGTTATTACTCAAGTAGATAAAAGTGCAACAATTTCATCGGTTACTAAGTGAAAATGTGATTCGAAAAAGTCTTATCAGGTTCTTTTACCAGTCCAACTTGTATTGCTTTTGAACATATGATTTTATTACAACGTGTGTGCAGTCATTATGCATGCAATACTAACTGCAATGTGTTGAAGAAACGACGCACATAAGTGTGGCATATTATGAAATGCACTATTATGAAAAATTTAAAAAACAACAACAATTTACCAAGGACTTTTTCTTGTATTTTTCAAGCATTTGCTATCAAATTTATGTGTACTGAATGATAATGTTATCCCCCCTGTTTGTTCTTATGCGAAATGAAAAATATTTAATGGTTCGGATTCCTATCACACAAGGCTGAAACCTTGTATGATATGAGCCCAAACCATTTATATTTTTCATATTGCTTGAGAACAAACAGGTGATAACTAATGTCTTCAGTTTGAAGTGCACTGCTAGTAGTATGTTTAAAGACTAGCAGCAGCAGATGCCTTTCAATTATATTGCCATGAAATAGCTCAACTGTAAATACATCATTATTGTAGCTCTGGATTTTTTAGGTGCACCCATGGAAAAAAATAACCCACTAGGCGACAACAAAATTTCCCCAGAATAACCCCAAAATCTCCCAAAATTGGGAGAAAAACTGAAATTTTCTTTGAAAATTTAACAAAAATTGACAAATTTTGGCCAAAAAATGGCTGATTTTACCTTTTTTTTTAAATAAAAAAAACCTTCGTAATCACAAATTTAGGGTCAGGCGGGTCCGTAAAACAGGTTTTTTTTTTCGTGGCCTTAGATTAAAATGATGGTATTTAGCTCAGTGCATATTGCAGAGTAGTAGACATATCTAGAAAAGTGAACATAATGCACAAGCTTTTGCATCAAGATTTAAAAATCTTCAACAAGCTTCGCAAGTGTCTACCCCTAAAAAATCAAGAGGAACAAATTATTAACCATATGCTTGACAATGCAATGGTTGTGAATACTGATTCCTCATATTTAACACCTTAAGCGCCAAATGGTGAAAATTGGACCAATTTTATGACTTCATGAATAGCTGCCTTATAGCAACATTTTTGATATGTCAAATTTAAATGCATAACCAATCATAAAAACATCCATATTTTGCAATACTTTTATTGCTTCTCACAAATAAATTTATCAATTTTGTAAGTAGATCATGTATACAGATAGTAAATCTTCAGAAAAATGTGTCATTCTGGGAAACAATCAAATTTAACAAAAAGCAGCTATCAATGAAAACACCAATTATTTGCCATCGGCGCTCTAAGAGTTAAGCCTTATGAGTTCAAAAAGATATATTTGATTTCAATGCTATCAACAATTTTGCTGTACCAGAGAAAGTCAAAAAGATTTTATAGGCATATCTTTATTTAATATGATAGTGATTTGTTTTACACATGAAGAAGTTTTGTTCATTGCAGGGAGCTTTTAGTGCACTATTACTCTTGAAATTGATTTTAAAGGGCTACACATTGTGAAAATACTATTTGGTAGTTTAACTATCAAGGGACATGCATGGCCTGGCAGTATAAATCTCTGACTCTTATTCATCTGACATTGAGCATAGTGGATTCTAAACCGATGGTTGATGTGTGTAGTGTCCTTGAGCAAGATACTTACTCTTCATGTGATCTTCTCCACGCATGTGTCAATTGGGTACCCACATTCTTCAGTGCTGGAAATATAACAGATTTGAGGGGAGGGAGGTGGGTTTGCAAATATAACACAAAATGGAGTCTGGACCAATGGCTTCAAAAGAAAGATGGGCACTCTGACCTGTGGCCTAAATACAGGCCATCACCTTTACCTTTTCCTTTTAACTATCAACAGAGTACTAATTTGATATTGTTCCATTTTGTGTACAGAACAACAGAATTGCCAAATCCCTTGGTTTGTACATCCGGCAAGATGGAACTCCTCCACAGAGTTGTAGTCGTAGCTGTGGTCTGTTTAGAATCAATGCGGAACAAATATCAAGTGATGCATTCAAAGTGATTCAGAGTCTGAATGTGTCAGGCAATCATCAAGCAGCATGGTGAGTGTAAAGCAAACAGCTATTAGGACCTTCTGATTAGTGGTGCACTGATTAGCTTTTTTTAATCGATCTCAGATTACGGATTATTCGATGAAAAAATCGGCCAGGGTCAGAACCGATACTGATTATTTTTATTCACAGTGTGCTAGGTGCATTGACCTATATTGTCATAATTTTTTAACCTAAATGTTAAAACTAATTCCCTTTTAATGACACTGGAAGAACCAATGAATACATGACTTTAAATGTCTGCAGACTTCAAGTGGCAAAGCTCTTTTGAAACCTTAAACAATAAGGCCTAAAACCAGGTTTCTTATTATTGATTTTGAAGACTTTCCCTAAAAAATCAAAATAACAATTACAGTGAGTTTCACATCAGGTAGAAAGACATCTATCTTTTTCTCCATAATGGCTTACATTAAAGAGTCACTTACTTAAACTAATAATCTGTTGAAAAAGACTATAACCATGCCCAAGTTCAAGCAAAGAAACGTTGAATGTTTCCTGACGTTTGTGACATCGAAAAAGAATGGCCACCCCCCATGATATTGCTGATAGTATTCAATCTTCAAAACCGTTCAGATTATCATTTCTGTACTGGAGTATTCTGTTCAATACTTCACAAGTATTCCAATCGAATTATTTTCCTTCAGGTCACCAGCAATTATTTGCCTAGGAATCTCCGCTTCCAAGTTCATTGATGCAAGTAAGAATGAATCGGCAAGCTTAGACAACTTCCTCAGAAGCAAACCAACCAAGAAACACGAAGCATCGGCAACGGTTTCTAAACCTGAAGAGTACACCCAACAAAGCCAGAATGACAAACCAAAAACAAAACCAAATAAAAGGAACAGTTTGGACTTCTTTTTGTCACAAAGTCAAATTATGACCCAAGATGATGATCAGAAATTAACTAAGCAAGTAATAGGAAAGAAGGAGGCACCAAAGAAACATTCTATAGATCATTTCTTTGCTCCAAGTCAAAGAACTCAAGATGAGTCTTCAGAGTTCACACAGAAAGATAAATTTGATTTGGATAGAAATGACTATTCCTCTGACAATGATGTAGAGCAAAGTATCACCAGTTCTTCTAATACATCCAATTCCATTGTGAATTTGGTCAGATCTGGTGTAAGTAGACTCACTGGAAGAGGGTTCTTTGCTTCCAAATTACAAGGAAACTCCTCAATAGAACCTCATCAGGCCGAGCCACATATTGACAAAGAAAACACTGACATTCATGAACCTTGTGTAAGTGAGGCCATTGCTGAATCGCATAATAATCTTGACCGTTGTCCAAGTACATCTGTCTCACCATCAAATAAGAGTGAGCTGGACCAACCACTACCAAATGATGATGAGGTCCAGTGTGAAAAATGCAAGCAAATAATATCAGTTTGGGAGTACCCTGAACACATGGATTATCATTTTGCTTTAGAATTACAGAATCAAACAGAAATGATTCCTAGCGTAGATTTATCTAAGAATTCGGGTACAACATCAGGGACGCCTAAAGGGAAGTTGACAGGGAAGAAAAGGGGCAGGCCCCCCGGACCTTCCTCATCTAAACAAGCTAAGATAGACTCAGGTAGTTCACTTTCTATTCAATCTTTTTTCAAACCCAAATGAAGTGCAATAATTTTATACAGAATGGATAGAATTACAGAATGTGTGCAATATTTGGTGTCACCATTGAGACACAAAGTTGACATGAAAAAGTGGTCACCTAAACTTTAATTAGGTTATTTATAATATTTTTAAAATATATTGATTTCTGTTCATATCATACTTGATGTTGTGCCTTATGAAATATAAACTCCAACAGTATAGTATATTATCCTATGTGACCATCCACCACAGGCCTACAGTAAAGTTGGCCCCTGGTCAAATTTGTTTGATTACAGATTCAAAAAGAACACACCTTTTAAATGACTTGTTTCAAATTCATGCCAAGAAATACAGTTTGTCATGTGAGGGCAGGAAAGTCATATCTGCAATGGCTGCCCTAAGTTATATTTTTTTTTACAACTTGTCACAAGAATGTGAAAAATCCCTCAAAATTTCTCTGGCTTATGTCAGTGGTTCTTGAAATGGTTCTTCAGGTGACTGTGTCACCTGAAGAACCATTTCAAGAACCACTGACCCAAGACTGGAGATTATACAGTGTGCAATCAAAAATTAATTTAAAGGGGCAATTCATGATCCAGTTTTCGACCTCAAGGTCACCTCAATCAAAGTTGAGTTTTTTAGCTTGTATGAATTGCAACTGGTATATGTTATGATCCCCAAACCATTTTTTCGCACGTGCTTGCATTTTTGAGAAAAGTGAGAAAATGTGTCATTTTCTAATTATTGTCGGGCCCCAACAGTAATTACAACACAGTAGCCTATGGAGATTTTCAAAATGCTGAAAATCTTGTAACTTGGAAACGAATGATCGGAATCAAGTGAAATTTTCAGTATATATTTACAATGTACTCTTCTTCTTATTTAGCTAGAAAACAGGTGAGGTTTTTGTCACATCAAAATCATGAATTGCACCTTTAAAGGCATTAGCCACGACAATCAAAGTGAAGGTCAACTTTCCTCAGCACCTACAGATTTTATTACATTTTTAGAAAGTACTTCCAACTAACTAATATCCATAACCATTCTGGTTGAACTTGAACAGTTATAAGAAAACAAAGACAATTACTTGTTATATATAGTATATTTTAGTAAAGAGATCATGTTGTTAAATATAGTTAACCTTCCTAAAAGAATAATATTCACTTTTAAATCAACAGCCATACATTTGGAATCTCACAATTTAGAAAATAGAAACACTGCTGACAGAACCCAAAGAAGCTGATACTATGATTTTGTTTGTTTTGATTCTATTAAACTCTTTCTTTGATTCAATAAGTTTTTACAAGTTTTCATATCCAAGTAGATCATGGCTAATGCCTTTATGAAAGATATGGACATTTCAAATCTGCAATCACAATGATTTATGTGTGCATTTTGTGCTGTAGCAGAAAATAAAAAAGCTAACTTGACTGGTGCATTTGGGTGATCTGTGATGTATGTATACATATTTGCATGAACAAATAGCTAGATGAATAACAAATATGTCATAGTGGTATATTTATATGTACATATTATTTGAACATAATTTTACGTACCATTCAGACAAATAAACTACGCAAAGTTTTTCTTCAAATGCGTCTAAAATCACAATGAATTTTGTTTTATCAATTGATTTTTGGAATA
>JXSR01S039441.1:20873-31295 GCA_000969725.1 Ophiothrix spiculata | reverse complement strand
TCCCCTCTTGTTCTTCCATCCATCCTTATTTTTTGTATATTTATTATTTTAAGTTTTGAAGAAATATTAATCACAATTTGACCAGCAGTTTGAGCGCTGTAAAAGCTTTCACGGCTTGTAAACAACAGCTGTGCAGGTCGCCATTTTGATAACTAGCAAATTACACGGTCATGACGGTGATCGCTTGACACGCACTTCGAACACGGTACATCGTTTGCATGTAGCACTGTTAAAGAGACGATTACATGGTCTTCCGACTACAGATGGCACTCTAAACGTTTCCAAACGGTCTTTTTTTCTATAAATATTTATATCGTTCGTGTGTCGATACGAAGGATTTCCTTGGTCGATACTCTAATTCCCGGGTCTAAATTCGCAAGGAGCGTGACATATCGCGCACGTAACCCCCCCCCCCGCCCGGGCCCTTGTGGACCCCTCTGTTCTCCCGTAATCCGCTATTTTCAAGAAAACTTTATTCCAAGATGACAAGCATTGAAGTTTGGGCATCTCATTAGGATAATTTTGATGAAGTCCCAGATTGGTCTAGAAGTAGAACAATCTGGCTTATGATACCTGCAGTATTTGCTGCCAGATGTGGAGCATTAGAAAAGATCTTTCTAATGCTTTTTGTTCACACTTTTTTTAACAGGAGCCGAGGGGGCAAAGAACACCCTGACCTTAAACTGACCCTGAGCTGGGGGAAATTCTTGTAAAAGAAAATTGTCCCCTATTTTTGTGTCCCCCATTCTTGTGTCCCCCAAAGTGTTTACCAGTTTATTTGTTACCATCTTTATCTTGAAATTGAAAAATTACCTCTGGTTCATTGTCCAGTTGGGGTCAAGTGCCCATGAAACATGGACAATAATTGAGAAATTATGGTGCTCAAGTCATAAAAAGGGCTTGAAATGGCTCCCTGTTCTTCAAAAATTGCCCCTGAGGCAAATAATAAAATATGTGGCCAACACGAGACTCTCCTGTCTACCATTTCCATCCAAAATTGTCTGTGTAATTTGATAATTAATGAAGTATAATTGATCACTCATGTTAAATTTATTGAATTATTTATTCTTTGTATCTTTGTACAGGTTATATCAAAAGCTGCAAAATGACTTCCCCATTCAACCCTCGCCTCCTTCAGATGATTCGCTGCAGGCAGCCATCTCTTGTCATGAACAGGTTACTACGGTTAACAGTGAATAGAGTACATATGTGTCCATTAGCCAGAACTACAATAACAAACTCACATTATAATAACTCACCAATACAAGATACATGCCAGTGGCATGCACATGGGCATCTGCAGAAATATAGTCTTAGCCAAAGTTTACCATTATCAAACGTCCCTTGGCTCGTTAAAACCACATACCAAAGATGGAATGCAAAGGCAGCACCAGATTTTGAGTTGAAAAGAAGATTTCATTGCCATTCAGTTCTGAGAGCAGGGCACAGTAAATGGGCTAACATCAAGAATGCCAAAGGTGCAGCAGATCAACAACGAGCTTTGTTGTTTACCAAGTATGCCAAACTGATTAGAGAGGCAGTCAAAGGTGAGTTATATATCAAACTGGAGTACTGTTTGCCTGTCATAGTGCAACCCGCCAGTGCTCGTTGCTATTTGCCAAGTATGCCAAACTGATTAGAGAGGCAGTCAAAGGTGAGTTATATATCAAACTGGAGTACTGTCTGCCTGTCATAGTGCAACCCACCAGCGATCATTGCTATTTGCCAAGTATGCCAAACTGATTAGAGAGGCAGTCAAAGGTGAGTTATATATCAAACTGGAGTACCGTTTGCCTGTCATAGTGCAACCCACCAGCGATCATTGCTATTTGCCAAGTATGCCAAACTGATTAGAGAGGCAGTCAAAGGTGAGTTATATATCAAACTGGAGTACCGTTTGCCTGTCATAGTGCAACCCACCAGTGATCGTTGCTGTTTGCCAAGTATGCCAAACTGATTAGAGAGGCAGTCAAAGGTGAGTTATATATTAAACTGGAGTACTGTTTGCCTGTCATAGTGCAACCCGTATATTTCCGCACTTTTTCACTGAAAGACCCCTTTGTTGTCCTGATTTTGCTTCTGGGGTGTATGGTGAAGCTTGTATGTCATTTTCATGGATGAGTGCCCCTATCCTCATGGAGTGCAACATCAGAAAATGATGTTGCACTCCCCCCCAGAAAGCACTTTTTAATACTAACTTTTTCCAGGTGTGTTGGAGAAAATTATTTGGTGTCGTAGGTTTTATATTACAAATTCATTTTCGCATGTCAATTTTTTTAATCATGAAAATCATATCTTATGCATCTTGATGCCTGAATAAACATGTCCATCATTTCTTTACAGAGGGTGGCTCCACCAATCCAGAATTGAACAGCCGACTAGCTTACTTCATCAAAGCTGCTAAAGCAAAAGATATGCCCAAAGCATCAATAGAGAATGCAATCAAAAGTTCTGTGAGTACAATTTAAGAATGTTATCATAGCAAAGTACCGTACTGACGCGTGTATATCCAATACTCCATTAAAGTCCCCCCCTAAATCTACTAAATTTTTGTGAAATTAATGTACACGCGTGTTAAGTCCCATTGGTATTTTTTAGAGGAGGCGCCAAATTATCATTACCAAAATATTCCAATAATCATTTCACTGAGGGCCATAAGTTGCCAAATGACCTTAAAAATTATCAAATATCAAAATCTACTTCCATAAATAGTCGCAAACTTTGTCAAAAATGCGATGTCACTTGCAGGAAGATCGCCGATTTCTCCATGTTTTGTTATAAATATCGCAATCTGTGAACTATTTTTTTGCATCTGTTGAATGTTCGTCAACAGATGGCGATGTTCACGGTTATATAACGTTAAAATAAAAACAGAGCATGCGCTATCATACTTGGCAGATATGCACAATCGCGATTGTAACCTGTCAAAATGGAGACTCACAAAGCAGCGAAAATAATATTACCACATTAAACGTTGATTTATAAATTTACGTAAGTTCTCCGGTTTAAGTCCCTTCCCTAATTTGAATAAAATCTGAGGTAAAAAAAAAGGATGGGACTATACACGCGTCAGTACGGTACATTTGACTGTTACTTGTGGTGGTTGAATTATCATTACAAAGTTAAAGCTACACTGGCTCTGTTGTAGAACAGTTCATAGCTGTTTTACTGAATGACATTTCTACCATTTTAAGGGCCCTGTCAACCCTTTGTTTTCAGAAATTTTTTATGCTCTGTAACTCAGCAGCGGATGATTAAATCAAAATAAAAGAATATATTTCTAGAAGCGGATTTGCATACTGAACTTGATAGCGAGGTCATTTTTGGACAAAAATGTGTCATTTTGACCCTAGGTCCAAAAATCATGTTTTTAGGCCAAACATTTTACGGGAAAGCTAACTAAATTTTGCTTCAATAAAATTTCGAACCATTTTTCTTTTTAGAATCTAGAAAGCAATATCTGGGAACTCATTTTTGAAATTTTTGATTTTTCTCTTACTTTTTGAGAAATTGTCAAAAATTGGTCCCAAAATGTCAAAAATCCCACTGCTGCCACCATTTTTGGCAAAATATGACACTTTTTGAGCTATTTTTGCCAATATTTCAAAAAATAAGATAAAAATCAAAAATTTGACAAATGCGTTCCTAGCTATTGCTTTCTAGATTCTAAAAAGCAAAATGTTTCGAAATTTTACCAAAGCAAAATTTGGGCCAAAAACATGATTTTTGGACCCTGTTTGGACCTTAGGACCAAAAAAAACCTCCCCATCATGTTTAGTATGCAAATCTGCTTCTAGAAAAATATACTTTTATTTGGATTTAATTATCCGTTGCTGAGTTACAGAGCAAAAACCATTTCTGAAAACGAAGGGTTGACAGGGCCCTTAAGGCAGTTGACAATATACAAATACAACATGGTTTGAGGGGAAGTATCGCAAAATACTGTCCCCGAGGTGTTGGATGATGGAGACTTCCTCCCGAGGCGGAGCCGAGGGAGGAAGTCTCCATCATCCAACACCGAGGGACAGTATTTTGCAATACTTCTCTGAAATAAACCATGTTGTATTTGTTTTACTACACCTCAAAAAAGTCAAAATATAACTTGAAAATAAATCTCAAAGTCAACAAATTCAGTACTTTACCGTGAGCCATACGGTAGTAACATGCGGAAGTTTTTACTCTTTTCCCCGCGTGTGTGTATTTTACAAAGGTGCAACGCGTAAACGCATACCCGCGCGGCTGTACTTGAGTATTAACGCACACGCGGAAAAGGAGTCAAAAATACTTTTTGCGCGTCTTCCCTATTCAACCAATAAAAATGCTGTATTAACTAATAAATATTCAAGAGGTGTAGTAATAGCAACTATCCAGAACCGGCAGTTTACCTCCCGTATTGTAACCGCTGGTTTTGGACGGTTGCTATGGTTACTTGACGAATGGCAATTGCCCACAATAACCAGGTCTGAACAGTTGATATATAGCTGGTTGAGTTT
Source organism: Ophiothrix spiculata (assembly GCA_000969725.1). Classification (NCBI taxonomy): domain Eukaryota; kingdom Metazoa; phylum Echinodermata; class Ophiuroidea; order Amphilepidida; family Ophiotrichidae; genus Ophiothrix; species Ophiothrix spiculata. The sequence continues at coordinate 26,802 of JXSR01S039441.1, read as the reverse complement.
TGAACCAACACTGGTCAGTGCCAACAGTTAATGTAACCCAGCTCTCGCGGCAAAATATCCAGCACGGTGCCTACTTTTGAAGTGTTTTAACCAGCACTAATTTGCTTAAGATGTGTCTTTTATTTAACCTTTTAAAGATTTTGTTGAGGAAGATAAAAAAAATCTTTGTATTATTTTAGCCAAAATCAATTTTTAGTTAACTGAACTGATTCAGTTCATTATTATTGTATAACTGCTAAACATTATTAAAGTACTTTTTCATTTTCACTCAGGGTACACAACTAAGTTGTCAATAGTTCCATTGTGATTTTTGGATAGAGTATGTGGCGACTAGCGTCACCTATCTAACAGAAACTGGGAAGTTGCATTTATGACGTGCTCTGATGACCTTTGAAGCTGTGTCCCTGAGCAGATTTGATTGATTAACTATAAATCTTAGTGATATTATCAGCAGTTTGGCTAGCTCTGTTGTCCACTATATCTACATGAGCCTCTGAAACTGAAGCTTTTATTCATTTACTTGTTGGAAAGTTCACAGAATTAAAGTTAGATCTTGCCCAGATCCCTATACCAACCCCAACACTGACCAACCTTCTCTCTGATCTAATCAAGTTAGTGACCGAGCAGCGAGGCTGTGGCGCTGCGAACACAGCCGAGAAACCAATTCACACAGACTGACCAATTCTGACTTGGTGCTAACAAATAACTGAGCTCTGTGCAAGAGTTAAATTAAAGCAAGCACTCAGACACCACCGCTCAAATGGTTGCAAAAAGTTGGCTGACTCTGCAAGAATTGATTGTTACTTTTGTTTAACACGGCTGCATCATCAAGCAGCATTGTACATGTTCTTAAACAGGGCCGTTTGCAGATCAGATTGGAATCATTCACTCACATTGTAAACTTTTTGATTGATTATAAAAAATGTAGGCATGTCAAAATAACTTATTTATTACCTGTGTATACATGAACCTTAACCCTGGCACACTAAAGTGCATAAAAAACTACACCACACAGCAAAACAGGCAAGCTATTCACACCTAGCCCATACAGCAAAACACAAGGTTTATGTGTAAGTCATGCATGAACTTGAACTTGAACCTGCAAGGACTGTGCTTGTAATACTATATCATGCAGTTCAGTATACAATGCTGTATGCTTAAAAATTATTGTATTGTCATCGTATGGTCCAGTAGGGTTTAATAGGGTTAAAGCAATACTATAAGATTTTGATCAAAAATGGTTTATATTAAAAACAACATAAAGTTAAGGAATGTGACTATCTAAAAGCGATTTCAAGTCAAAAATTGTTTTGCCACCAAAAAATGGATAAAAGGCACATGCATGCTTTCCTATACTAATACATGTGGAATTAAATTCGGGATCCTGAATTTAATTCAACAAATGGCTATAACAGAAAAATTAAGCATATTTAAGCCAAATCATTTGGAGGGTTTTATATTAGTATCTACCTAAAACAAACCCAATAAGCTAAAAAAAAATCAAAAGTCATGAGTGACAGGGGGCGCTTCATTTTAAACACTTTATAGTTTTGCTTTAATTATTTCTTTTTTTGATTTTTTTTTTCAGAGTAAACCTGAAACTTTAACCAATCTAGTATTTGAAATAAAAGGTCCAGGAAACTGTGCACTCATTGTAGATGTTATGGCTGAAAAGGCAACCAGGACACGGCAAGAACTGAATAAGATATTCAAAGATACAGGGTGAGTTTAAACACCACACAGTAAGCTCCTCATGTAGATTTACTTGCATGTATTATAGCCTGAGAGGGTAGCTCTGTTATAAACAGCTTCTACACAAGCTGACAAGGGTAATACTAGTCCCACACAAGGGTAATACTAGTCCCAATATCTTGTTTGTGCCATGGGACTTAAACGCTTAATAATAATAATAAGGGATTTTGAAAAGGCGCACTTATACATGCATATGCGGCCTCTAAGCGCCATATTACAGTAAAACAGACAGAATTTAAAACAGCTTAAAAAGATACAAGTTTGTGTACAAAAAATGTTGTATACCTTAAATGATAAAAATACAAACTTCTGCAGGAGCAGGAATTTCAACGGCTGCAGGTGGAAACCCACAGCCTACTCATGAGGTGGAAAACCGCATGAGCCTTTACATTATAGTAAAACAAAATATTTCAGAAATTTGATTAAAAATACAAACTACTGCAGGAGCAGGAATTTCGACGGCTGCAGGTGGAAACCCACAGCCTACTCATGAGGTGGAAAACCGCACGAGCCTTTACAAATAGTAAAACAAAACATTTAAATATTTGAGATTTTATGAAGATATAATTAGAGTATTATAAATGCAGTTATTATATATACGTAAATTAAATGCGACTTTTTCTTTTGAGATAAGATAATAAGATACACCAATTAACAAACATGATATAATATTTACAAAAGGCATATGTACAAAATATTCAAAAAGGGCGACCAGCACCCCATAGTAAAATAATACAATTCAAAGAATTTGGAACGACACACATGAACAAAGGACAAAATAACATAAACCACATAATAGATTGTCATGTATGTCACTCCAAACTCTTCACTCTTCAAAGGCAAGTCTTTCTTCATGCTCAAAAATACGAAAAGAACATAAGCAAGCAATATAGATCATGAAGAAGCAGGTAGGAGATACATATAGACAAAGTAAATTATCAACATGAGATTGAGTGCAATGTCCAACGAGAAAACTAGCAAAATTAAATGTTGTATTGCCTGAAGAGGTAGCTTTTGACAGCTGTTTTAAATTGTTCAATCGAAGGGATGTTGTTCCACAGGGTAGGTGCAGTGACCGCGAAAGCTCTTCCATGTGTTACGGTTCGTGGAATTGCATGTCGATGTTGAAGCAGGTTCTGTGATGCAGATCTAAGTGACCGAACAGGCTCGTAGCGTTTGATAAGATGTTTCAAATACGGTGGGCAAAGATCATGCAGACACTTGAAGATCAGCAGCAATATCTTGTAAGTGATCCTCTGGCGGACTGGCAGCCAGTGCAATTGAAACAATACTGGTGTAATGTGATCACAGCGCTTACTGCGTGACACAAGTCTTGCAGCAGCATTCTGTAGTCTTTAAAGCCGTTGGATCTGCTTTTCGGGTAAGCCAGAGAGAAGACTATTGCAAGAGTCAATGCGGGAGGTCACAGTTTCTCAGTGGATGTTGTATCAAGAAATCTTCTGATCTTAAAACTTAGGTAAAATGGACTAAAGCAAATTATTGAGTAAAATATATTTTATTTAATTTGTTAAGCTATTGTTAAATTAATCTCTGATGCACTATGTTTTTGCAGGCTCTCAGTGAAAGCACCTGGTGGTAATATGTATGCATATGAAAGGAAAGGAGTAATAAGGGTCAAAGGTCCAGCTGAGGAAGGTCAGCCAGCTTTGACCCTTGACCTGGCCACGGAAGTTGCAATTGAAGTTGAAGCTGAGGATGTGGAGGAAACAGTTGATGAAGAGGATGAAAAAGTCTTCATGGTAAGTTCAAATTGATTTATTATAACTCGCTTGTCTCCTTGTGCGCGTACAATTGTTGATTTATATATTATCACACCACAGATGGTAGCATGTTGTATCCAGCTATATACTCACTGAAGTGCATTTACGTCATGCGCATAAGCTATTGCAGTGTTCTGGGGTAGTCACGTTTCAAGAACTTGGAGTTTGTACAAGCAGTTGCAAACAAAAAATTTGTTGACACTAGTCATTGAATCCTTAAGGCGACGAAAAAATTTGCATTTTTGAAGATTTTTTTTAGTTTGGCCAAAATCATGTAAAATCAGCCGCTTTTTGGCCAAAAATGTAACAAATTTTGATAAAAATTTTAAAGAAAATTTCTTTGTAAAAATTTTTCAGTCTTTCTCCCAATTTTTCTGATTGGAGGGTTATTTTAGGCAAATAAAATTTAAAAAAAATGCCCGACCAAAGGTCTTTGAAAGGTCCGCCCGCCAGTAAAACAGGATTTTTTTTTTGTTCCTTGCCATCTTGTTATTGTACTTCCACATTTTTTTGAAAAAAAAGTTTAGATTTCTAGTTATTTTGTGTAAAGCTTGACTAGTTATACAAATAGCCTGTGTATTTTATTCTATGTGCAAACTTTGTTTTTGCATTCCCAGGCACATGTATTGCTGCATATACTGAGCTCAGAGATGCCACAGGGAGGGTGCAAAATTCCCTGAAAACATCCAAAAATTTCAAATTTACTAGAGTTTGAATAGTATTTCTATTATTTAGACATTTAGAAATTTTCTGAAAATTACAAATCTTTATCAAATTTCCTGAATACAGGAAATTTTCTTAAGACTGTCATCTCTGTGATCTAGATACGCAGATTATCATGATGTCTTAAAAGTATCAAACTTGCACTCGTAAAATGACAGAGCCTCAGAGGTACAATAATTTGAGCGCCCTCCATGAGCGATAATTAAGATGATGGCTATTCCTATAGGGTTACCATGGTGATAAAATGAGTACTGATTTCCCCGTTTTTAAGGGGGGAAAGCACGTTACTAAATTTTACGTTTTTGCAAGTTTATTTTGTACCATAACTTTTTAACAAAGTGCTAAAAGTAAAAAAAAAGTATGTATTACCAGAAAGGAATTTTCACAAGGAAAATGATGGTGATGTTGATTTTTGTCCAAAAGTCACAAAAAACACATTTTTTGGCCGTTTGGGCTTCAAACCAAGCTAAAAATAACAATTTTTTAAAAAAGACTTCAGAATGGGAATTTTAATTTAAACACCCACTCAGATGTTGCATCATTTTTATTTTTTAGGATTTTGGCCAATTTTTTTTATTTTCATGCCAAATAAGGTCAAAAATTCACTTTTTTCCCCATTTTTGGTCATTTTTTGACCTTATTTGGCATGAAATTCAAAACATTGGTCAAAATCCTCAAAAAATAAAAATGACGCAACATCTGGATAGGCATTTTAAATGAAAATTACCATTCTGAAGTCATTTTTTTAAAAATGTTATTTTTAGCTTGGTTGGAAGACCAAATGGCAAAAAAATGTGTTTTTTGTGATTTTCCCAGAAAATGTGATTTTTGGTCAAAAATCACCATCACCATCATGTTCCTTGTGAAAATTTCTTTCCGGAAATGTATACTTTTATTAACTTTAAGCACTTTGTTAAAAAGTTATGACACAAAATAAATTTGCAAAAACGTAAAATTGAGTAGTGTGTTTCCCCCCCCCCTTAATTCCAATCACCAACTCATCCACATACCTGCCCCACACACCTGTATTTTGTTTAGCGTCTGACCGATCTGGTCTGAATTGGACCGATTTTAAGCTTATCAGATCTGAATTGGAATTACGAACAAATCTATATTCTGCCGATCTCACATACCGATTCAATGAACCTTAGGAAAAGTAAAAAAAAATCATGTTAATTACATCTTTTTGCACCAACCAGACTTACTAGAATCAACAGGCATGATCAAAATACTAAAAATATTACACATTTTTGACTAGAATTAACTTTGACAACCACATGATACTTTTAAAAATGTCCAATGGATTTAAAAATGTCCAATGGATTCACCTATATTGCATTAATGTTGGCAATTTATTGCCCTTTGTAATACACACTTTGAGAATCGGAATCGGACGATTTGAAACTAACTGGGTAGATTAGTCAGACACTAATTTTGTTTGCCAGTTAAGTTGGAGCGTAATGAACATCATAGAATATTCTGTTCTACATAGGATGTAGAAATTGTACCATTTCATATATGGGTAAGACTTGCACTGGCAGAAAGCTAACAAAATGTATCTCCGAACCAGTTGTGTAACCAGAAATTTTCAGTTGAGGGGGCGAGCAGGGGCAAGACAATTTTGCAGGGGCGAAAGAGTTTTTGTTCAGACACAAAAAGGTACACCCCAAAAT
>JXSR01S039441.1:6533-19467 GCA_000969725.1 Ophiothrix spiculata | reverse complement strand
GCCACTGCTCCGATAGAAGAATCAGCCTTGCAGCAGTTATTGTGTGGGACAAGATCGTAATTTTAGGCAAAGAGAGTGGTTAACTATTATTATTATTAGAAGCAGGGAACTACCATGATTAGGGATGAGGGGCATTATCATCTAAGATCAAATCAATGGCTTCGTCTATCATTTGCTAACTTGTATTGATTTTACCTAAATTAATCATGCTCTCTGTCTCATGATGAATGGTTGGTTATAAAATAAGGTGATAAAATGATATATTACACTAGAAATGACTAAGTTTTTCTCTTATTTTATCCACAGTTTATATGCGAGGCGAATCAAACAAAAAATGTGAAGGAGGCTTTGAAAGGCCAGTCTTACATGGTGGAATCTGCTGGCATAGAATACTTAGCTGTCAAAGACTTTCAAGTACAATTATCAGAAGCTAACTTAGAAAATGTGTCTCAAATTCTTCAGAAGGTTGAAGGGCATCCCGATGTAGTCAAGGTTTATGATAATATAGCATGAACCAGTAATTAATGAACTAATAATTAGAGAACTTATTGTTATTTCAATTTTGTGGTATCAAATGGTCACATGAGTGCAATAACTGTCATTTAGCATGAATTTGAATTAATCATTATACAGTGTCAAGCCTTGGGTCAGTGACTCCATAAATGGTTCATCAGGTGATGCTGTCATCTGAAAAAAAAAATATTTCAAGAGCTACTGACATATGGGTCACAAATTGTGAAGGTTTTGTCACATTCTTACTAGCAATAAGATGTCACACCGATATAACATAATTCTTCATGTGAGTGCAAGAAAGTCGTACCTGCAATAGCTGCCATTTGTCATAAATTTGAATTGCAAGCTTTGTAATCTCCAGTTTTGGGTCAGTGGCTCTTGAAATGCCACTGACTCATGAAAGAGAAATTTTGGGGGATATTTCACATTCTAGTGACTAGGTGTCAAATAAATAAAACTCAAGGCAGCCATTGCAAATACGACTTTCTTGCACTCACACAGTGGCGTGCCCAAAGGGGGGGCCGGGGGGCACGTGCCCCCCCAGTTTGATGAGTCAGTCGGGGGAAACGGCCCATTCGGGCATCTTGACACAAAAAAGATAGAAACGAAAGGGGAGGAGAGAAAAAAATCAAAGGGAAAGAGAAGAAGATACCTTGAATTTCCCTTTGTTTTTGATAATTTAAGTATGAAAAAGCACAAATTTTGCGCGCTTCGCGCGAAATTCCTGTTATTCTGTCAATATTCAGTCATTCGGGGGAAAACTGATGGTTGTGCCCCCCCCACTCAAAAAATCCTGGGCACGCCACTGCACTCACATGACGATATGGCAGCTGTTGCAGATACAGCTTTCTTGTATCCACTTGAGTGAGTGTATAAGCTCAGCCTCGCTGTGATAAGGAATTGTATGACTTGCATTTATACCTATCCCATAGATTAACAGGGGAGATACCAGACTTTGTATACCGGCCCATGTATTGGGGTCATGAGCAATGGAGTTGAAATTGGGGGTATTCGGGTCCACTAGGTTCCTGCCGAAATCAACTCCAATTAAGTGCCGAGAATTGGTTGTGCGTAGAGACAAATTATGCAAATAATTCTAAACGCCAATGATTTCCGTGCATTATGACAAGATGCGATACATCATCAGTAAAAACCTGAATACCGCCAATTTTGTCTCCATGCCGGAATAAAAATGGCGGCGAGTCTGGCATCTTCCCTGTAAATCTATGACCTGTTCACAGCTTTTTGCCTGGTTTGTCATATGCTCAGTATGTTAGTAGCATTATATGAAATACTTAAGTTTAGGCCACACTAATTTAGTTGTTTGTCTCAAAGCTGTCGCGCGCGTTAGTTTAAACATGCGCATTAACATCGCCAAATTGTCAAAATTTGAATTTTCTGTCTAATATTGTTTTTTGTTTTTTCAATTGCATGATATAAAACCCCATCGAAGATCACAAATCATGTCCTGTATACCATTATATATATTCAAGTAAATATCAATTGATGGAAAATGAATGGCGAAAAATGGCAAGTGTAACGCCTGGTATAGTTTGTTACTAAAAAAACCCCCAAAAAACGCATTCCGCATTAGGTTTTCAAATTTAGGCGAGCTTTGAGACAAACAATTAAATTAGGCTAAAGAATAAAAGGAACTCTGTCTCAGCTTCCCCCGCGCATAGGGTTAATGCGAATTTTACTGCATTTCTTTTTCTTTCTTTTTTAGGTTTTCAGGAGATTTTTTGCTTTTTTCTTACATCGAGAGATAAAAAAAGGGAAAAAATTCGGTCGCAAAGCGGCCAAAAAAAGAAGTGACCTAAAAACGTAATAAAAAAAGATTTCCGCGTCCGCATAGCCTTTTTGACTAAAAAAAAACAAACGCGTAGCGCTAGGGTTTTGGGCCTAAGGATGCTGAGACAGAGGATTTTTTTTTGGCCTTAGTCATAGTGTGGTCTAATTGTTTTAATGAGTTCACTGATAGACAAGTTTAAAACTGTCAAACTTTTGTCAGAAGTATAGCTTTGTCTTATTCAGAATAAAGGTATGGTCTTGATCAGCATGATCACCGACTCCCACACTGACCCAGGAGGTGGGGCAATCCTACTCTCAAGTTCAAATACTATAGAGTTCTTACTCGAATAGTAGATAAGGGTCAATCCACAAATATTCCATTAGCTGACTGGCAACCTACTTTGTCACAATATAGGTTTGGATGACCTATATTATTGTCAAAACCATGCATTGAACAGCTCTTTCCAGAGCCACAAGGCTCTTTTTAGAACCACCAACTTGTATTCAAAGACTCGGATATTGGCAATCCACTAGCATAGAGTGACTCTTTTCAAAGCCACAAATTTGGCAATCTACTAAACACAACACCAAAAGTAAGTCCCCCTCTCAACATGATATCCTAACATCATAAGAAAAAACATTTTACCGATAAATCATACTTAGGAATACTTCTGTGACTGCTACCAAAGTGCTGTGTGCAAATGACAGATATTCACGATTTCATGGCTGAATGAGCTCAAATTGAAGACAAAAACTGCCCTATTCAAAAATCACAAAGTCACAATTGTTCAGTCTGCAGTTCAGTAACGTGTGTATCCATCACGCCTGTTAAGGACCTCCTACTGTCTTCTCATTGTGTTGATCAGCCTGGAGATACGCTGATGTTGAATGGCATTCCTCTGAACCTGCAGAGGATGAGACAGGCCATGCATGTTGTTGGGATTGATGTGGGATACACAGATCTTTTCAGCTGGTCCCGCAGGTGCTCTAAAAGATGAAGACCAAGTGAGTTTGCTGGAACTTCTGGCGTAGCGTCCTTATGGCTTTCGGGCAAACACACATTCTTCTAGCCACCTGCTTCACGGGGGGAACCAGTCTCTGAAAGACCAATGGTCCTATCCTGATTAGACAATATGGGCATAATGATCAAATTCAAAAGGCATGTAGGTGAATCTGTTGAAACAAGGAATGGAACTGACCACCTCAACCGAGTTTTGCCAAGGAGGGATGTGCAGTACTGAGTGACAATGAATTAATAACACATAAACTTCACTCTGTGGGGAGTTCAAAATGTACTCAGCCACAAGGTGTTTTCCCATTACAAGCCATGGATAATCGTTTGTGACTTTTGAAAAGGTAAGTTTTTGTCTTCTATAGCTGAGCTCATTCAGCCATGAAGTAATAAGAATATCTTCCACTTTTACACAGCACTTTGTAACAGTAACAGAAGTATTCCTAGGTATAATTTATTGGTAAAATGTTTAACCTTACGATGTTACGACGTCATGTTGAGAGGGAGACTTACTTTTGGTGTTGTGTTTAGAAGGCTGGATACCTTATTTGTCAAATAATAGGTATTGGGCGATATATGGGCTATATATCATTGTCATATTGCATTCATTTAAAGGCTCTTTCCAGAGCCATGAGTCTCTTTTCAGAGCCATCATTTGAATTCAAAGATATGGATAAGGGGCAACCTACTATACAGCTCTTTTCAGAGCCACCTAGTTCTCTGGAACTAGATCTGCAGACTAGGTGTGGTCTGTTAGCCCGGGTCTGTTAGGTGCATCTGTAAAACGAGGGCCTGTCTACAGTTGCACACAGCTCTTTTCAGAGTCACCTGTAGGTTAGTGACGACCACATGTTTCCTCAGGTTATTTGTCCTGAAGAAGTCAGAGTTACTCCTGATGAAAGCTTGACAGTTCTGAACTTATCCAACTGTGAATCTGTTAAAAAACAATCCGAGTATGATGAAAACCTCCTTTTTTTCAATCTGAAATGATGAACATTTTCATATTGTCACAATCTATTTTCTAGCAAAGTTAGATAGATATTATAAAATTCTAATTTTTTTCTTGGACAATCATTTTTGCATTTTAGGAACTTGCCATTATGAGTAACTTAAATGATGCACTCAAGAACAGTATTTTATTCATGCAGGCATGATATGTGACCTTCCATCCCAAACCAGCCATAAATGCAGCCTCTTGTCATTTTCATTTTGTTAAATATTTGCAAAGACCATGCTGTAAGGATTAAAATGACTTCTTAATAAACTTTAAACTTCACATGTTTTCCAGAAGTCAGTTATGGTTTGTCATTGGTTGTCAGGGAGTAAAATGTATAACTGAGATAAACACATTCATTACAGAGATGTAACACATGAAAATCAAATTTCCTGAAATGCGTAAAAAATGCCATTCAAACGGAGCAGTTTCCTATTCTTTTGTACTTGGTTTAATTTCTTGAAAATACAAATATTTTGAGTAAATTTCCTGAAAAGTTACATCCCTGAGTTCAAGGATCAGTAAGCCCTATATTGTTTGTTGATTGTCCTCAAAATAAACAGATATTTGTCATATTTCCGATGATTTTTTAAAAAAATAAAACTTTGCTGGTGTTTTGAAATAAGCACAAGGATTGTGAATCTGTCAAAAAATCAATTTCTGCAAATTATGACCTTGACACATATTTTCACCTGCAGCACAATATGAAGTTTGTTACATATACTGCTCCTTTGGATTGGATGGCCACATACGTCAAATACTATAGAAATTGAAAACAGTCCAGTATTCTTCTAGATGTTAATAAAGTATGTGGTTTAGCTTTGTAAACATGCTTGCGGTATTCAGGTTTTAGTTGTTGCCCAGGAAAATATGCATATTATTTATTGATCAGATATAGCTAAGATATAAAATGGAGATGCAGAAAATAGTAATAAAATGACAAAATGTTGACATCATGATAGTGAGGAATCAACAACAAACAAAAATTCCTTTTTGCTATTGGTCATGCTTTTCAACGTGGGCACCCATAAAAGGTGGATTTGTTATTGTTTATCTCAAGAGTTATTTTTTCGTCATTCGCGTTTTTTTTGGTTGATCTGCGAATCACCCAAATATCAAAACTGAAGATTTATAGTGCACTGTGGATTCTCATACAGAGATCTGTAGTCTGCGCTGTCATTAAGATTTAATGTGTTTGTTCGTGCATAAAATCGCTAGCAATTTCCAGTAATGATGTTTCAGCCAACCCAAATGTCACTTCTTATATCCAAAATGTCATTATATCAGGTTTTTTAAAAACAATAAAAGACAAAAGAAATTAGCAGATTGGTACAACAAAAAATGCTTCTTTATATCAGGACTTTTCTTATATCGGATTTCGTTATAAAGAGTTTCCATTGTAGTATATGTGATGACTCACCCCAATAGGGGACTTTGTGAAAATAGGAAGCAAAAAATAAAGAAAACAATAAGATTTTCTGTTGTTAGATTTGATTGCCGTGATCAATTTCAACAAATAAGGTTTGAAAAGCTTAGAAAATGCTGCAAGTGATGAAATCATAAACTCAAAATTGATATCATCTGCAAAGTCCCCCCTTTTGGGGTGAGCCATCACATATATCAGATATGCTACAATGAAACAACTGCGCCCTTTTGCTGAGGAAGCCCACATAAAAAAAACCTGTTTTATCAAAATTGATGTCCATGAACCTAAGATTTTTGTCCCACACTATTTCTCTTCAACTGAAATAAACACACCAAAGACAATTCTCTAATTAGGCAAAACCTTTTCTCTTTAATCCATTGCCTTCAACAAGTAATAAATATGCTCTATTTATCATACATGATCACAACAAGTTTCAATGTAGGCATTGTTTTTCATACCTTGTACACAAAAACATTTCGTATATTTATCTATGCTATAAAACAGTAGAAATGTTTCTAACCAGCATCAAGATATCCCATATGAAAATAACTCAAAAGATTCATTAACGGTATCAATTCAATTCAGGCCTAACTTTTAAACTCCTACCCAACCCTATCAGAGCAAAGTTAATCAATAAAAAATGTGATTTGACCAAGATTCTTACTGCTATCCAATACTCCATGAATCAAAACCTGCCCATGTCTGAAACCATTATGGTTCATTCAGAGTCTTGTCGATATGCATCGATCGATGCCCATCGACAGACTCTGAATATACCATTAGACTGCACAGTTGACCAGTTATATACATTTATGCACCAAGATAGTATTTACCAAAACATTTGTACACCACTATATATACAATATATACAAAAGATTTTCATCTATTTACACTATGCATACAATTTTACATGTATTTACATATACATACATATAGAAACAAATCAAGATGATTTTGGAAGCTCGTGTTAAGTTTTGGCACAACAACCTTCTGTTGAATGGTTTTTACATATTTAATATGATTAAGAGCCCACTACTTTCACAAGAATAGGACCTGTGGTCGATTTCACTAACGTTAAAATGCATCGTTAACCCATCGTAAGACCAAAACCAATCGTTAGCTACGACGAGCTCTGGACCCCACGCAACGTTAACAAATGGTTCGATTTTTCTAATGCATAATTCAAATACCTTACGAATCGGAGAACACTTACAAAGGATTTTCATGTCTTTATGATATCTAGTTGTAGTTATGAGCTAAATCGATGCATCGCAAATGTTTGTGATATCGACCCAAGGAACAATTCAGTATAAAATTTACTGTAATTCACTCCTAACTAACTTTGTGAATCTCTATTTGATAGACACAAGTGATTATGTAGACAAATCCATTTTCCATTAAGGTGCAGTATTGTATCTATTGGTAGAATTGCGCTGTTCTTGTAAAAAATTATTGGAGTATTGCCATTGAATAGGAAAATTTTATCAAAAAGACACAATCCTGCACCTCACTCCCATTTTCACCTAATTTCTACACCTCAGTATCACCTATTACAAAGGTCATCTACTTGATGTAACACACATGGGGTGCAAATTGAGCAAATGGATAACTAAATGCAGCTTCAACCATGATAAATGCACATTATTGATTGGACAATAATTTAGATTTGAATTAATATTGCATTAATCTGTGTTGCACAAAGTGGATGGCGCCATAATGTTGGAATTAGGAATGTGCGAAATCAGATTGGACCACATCGGGAAAAAAAATGGCATAGCAGCCGACGTCTGTGCTGAATGCCTGTTGACAGCCAGATTAAGACCCTCAAATGCCTTGAAAATATATAGAAAAGCACTATTTGTCACCAAATTTAGAAGTTAAAATCCTGATGATTGGACTATTACTAAATCATTAGTGATGAAAACCTTTTGTTTGTGACTTTTTGTAAAATTTTCAGGCTTTTTGAGAACACAGGGTTTCTTGTAAGAAGCACTTACTTCAAGTTGGGCATAGGTGCGCACAAAATGATACATAATTTAGACAAGCTAAATCGCAAAAACTTTGCCTTGACCTTATATTTTTGTCACTTTTATTGTAAAGGTATATTCTTCATCTTTCAATCGAGACTAACCACGAGTCGACCAGTCGTGCTTGGGTCGAGAAAATGATGACTGATCACAGGCCATTTTGTATAGTCTATATGATTTCTTCTCATAGTTTTTTGATATATCGTTATCTCATCAGATGAAATTTCTAAGCTGTGATATCAGTAAAAACGTGCACATTTTAGCCTCATTATGGTAACTTTAATGGTGCAATTCATGATTCTGATGTGACAACAACTTCCCCTCTTTTTTAGCTACATATAAAGAAGAGAACATCATAAATGCATGGTGAAAATCTCACTTGATTCCAACCATTCGTTTTTAAGTTACAAGCTTTTCAGCATTTCAAAATCTTCATATGCTATTGTGTTGTAATTACTGTTGGGGCCCCGACAGTAATTAGAAAATGACACATTTTCCCACTTTTTTGAAAAATGCAAGCACATTTGAAAGAATTGTTTGGGCCTTTGTAACATACACAAGTTAAGGATTCTTTCTAGCTAAAAAACTCAATTTTGATAGAGGTGACCTTGAGGATGAAAAGTGGATCATGAATTGCCCCTTTAAATAGATATATGCAATGGAATTAGGCTACTTATAGAATAACCTCTTCAACAGTGATCTTTCACTGGAAACTGAAAACTATTCTTTCTCAATTTGATCATGCCCATTATTATTTACACATGATTAAAACTTGTGCCACTCATTCCAACCTGCAGAAAATTGCATTCCAGTGCATTTTACATATATACATACATATAAAAATACTTTAAAAGAAAACCAATAGTAATCATGTGTCAAAGATCTACACAAATCAGTCTGCTGCTACTGATCGTTTAACTGAAGCAAGACAGATGTGCTGCGGTTGTTTTTCATTTTTCCCACATACCATAGATTTACAGGGGGGATACTGGACTTTGTATACTGGCCCATGTACTGGCATAATCAGCCATGGAGCTCAAATTTGGGTATTCGGGTTCACTCGGTTCCCAACCAACATCAACCCTGAGTGCCGAGATTCGGTTGTGCTTAGAGGCAAACCGTGCAACTTATATTTTACACGAATAATACGCCGACCTGTACACACAGCGTGTGTGCGTGTTTTCAATATTCCCACATGACAAGATGTGATCATGTAACATTGGCAATGATTTTGTCAATTTTGTCTCCACGCCGGAATAAAAATGGCGGTGAGCCTGGTATCTCCCCTGTAAATCTATGGTTGCACATGCTGTTTTTATGCAAGATGCAGAATCTTGTTCCAAGAATATTCTGATAATAATTTTGTCTTTAATAAGTATAAAACATGTATTAAATTTTAACAAAGCATCTTTGAGCTAAGTATAATTTAGCCAATATCACATCATATTTTGCTCCCAAATTGTTGCAAAATGCAAGGTATAAAATGTTATTCACACACAAAATATGAAAGCTATACAAAGTGCTATTATAATTCAGCTTTTGACCTGCGAGACTTCATGAACAATTATTGCAATATTTTTTTGGTAATTTAATGATGACCAATGCCTCACGAGCATAAAACACTTTTAATTGCAACTGCCCTGAGCGATAATAACAGACACCTTAAGGTGGCTTACGCACATCGGTAGGATCGATATTGAAGATCTTCACCATCAGTTTAGCACTACTGTTGTTTACACTCTGGTTTATCTTCAGTATCGTCTTCTACGGTGTTAAATTGGGGCCACTCCTCAAATTTTGCTTTCTTGCTTGTCTCTACACTAGCAATGGGCAGTTGTTCTTCCTGTCGGCTTTTAGGAGCTGATCTTCTGGCAGGGCTCCCTGGTATTTCAGTTACAGCTGGTGGAGCTAGTCTTTTGGCAGGGCTTCTTTCAACCCCTGGCATTTCATTTACAGCTGGTAGGAAAATAATGAAATACAATGGAAATGTAAACAATAAACATGCAACATTTTTTGACAAATAAAACTTTTCGGTCCAAGTATACTCTAGGTCCCATTCAACATTTTAGGGTTAGGGTTACCGTAGTTATAGGGTTAGGCAACAAAAAAAAAACTGTTTTGATGGGCGGAACTTTTCAGTAGGGTCAGTTGGGCAAATTTTTTTTTTCTAAGAAATTTTTTTTGCCCAAAATAACCCAAAAATCTGAAAACATTTTACAATGGAATTTTCGAACAAAAATCAGCCAAAATTTAACAATTTTGGCCAAAAAATGGCTGATTTTACAAGATTTTGGTTTTTCAAAACTAAAACAAAAAAATCTTCCAAAAATGCAAATTTATGGTCTGTAGAGCCCGTAAAACAGGGGATTTTTTTTTGTCGCCTTATGGTTAATTTTGGGACAAACCGCGCAAATTATACTTCACACGAATGATAGGCCAACCTGCATGTAAAGCATTGGTGCGTGTTTCAATATTTGCGCATTATGACAAGATGCGATGCGTCATTGGAAACAGTGTTCCTGCGAAGGCTGTATGGCACACCATTTGGAGATCCATAGCATGTCACTTGTATTCTACAACATTGTGAACTGATGCTTTTGCATTGTGTAAGAGACTACTAATGATTGATTAGGATTGATCAAGGCCAAATCAATGCATATTAATATTTTTTTACATGAACTGTTCATGATTTTGGAGTAATTTTGTTGCTAACACATGGATAAACATGGTCATAAATTTATTTGAATATTCAGCAAGATTTGGTATGTTGTTATGATTCGAGAGATATGTACTATTTTACTTTCACGTATGGTCATATTGGTTTATATGCATTAATCGACTGCTTGTTGCATACTTCAAGATTTACAGAGTATAAGAGATGTTTACAATCGTGCTTGATATATCACTTCCATTACCTTGCAATGCCCTGTCTACGTCCAACGTAGAGTCCACTTCACCTCCACCAGGCTGTTTCTTCAGGTTGTTGTACTTTGCATAGTACACCTTGGCCATTTTGGAATGGTGGTTCACCTCAAGTCGAAGTTTATTCCTGAAAAAATAATAAAAGGAAAACAAAATTATCATGGCATTATAACTCTGCATTTGGTTAGATTTATAAGTAATCATAGTATTAAAAAGTATTCATGTCTGCATAACATAGTGGAAATTATAAATTTTATTGAAAATCAGGGTTCTAGCTATGCTGAGTGGCAGCAGGCGAGGTCCATCTGGCACTCTTTATTTCCACTTAGTACTCAAATAGATTTTAAGTCAAAATACGGAAGTTGCAAAATCAACAAAGAATCATTATAAAAGTTCGCAACTATTGTCAAAATTTAAATTTTCCTACCACTTATATATTTCACCATGCACTAAAAATGTCTAGCTAGCAAGAGCCCTATTAAAAATGCATGATTTTCACCAAAAAACTTCTTGGAAGGCCTAATAGTAATGTAATACATCAACTGAGTTGTAGGTTTGATGTTTGATTCTGGTGCTGATTGTAAACTTACACAAATATTCACTATAGGCAAATCAAAAATTTATTGGACAATGTAAACAGAAGTCCAGAGCGCAGGGCCCCATTGTTTGTATATGCAACCCTTACCCTGGATTTTTGTTTGCATTGTCATTTTAATTTTTATTTTGCCTATATGACATTATTTTCAGTCAAATTGTTGAATGTGAACATTCAATTCAATAAAGTATGCCCGCTTGATCAAAGTGGAAAAGTAAACTACTATCTGTCAATCATACGGTCCGAAAACAGATCTAAGTGCAACGTAGTTACTAAGACATACCGTTCTTCTTCCAACTGCATTATTTGCATGATTCTATCTTTGTTTTCCCTCACAAGCTTATCCTTCTCTTTGTTCAACTCTTTGTTCTTTCGCTGGACAGACATCAACTCGCATTCCAACACTACCCCAGAGGAGGCCGATGACACCTGCTTGACTGGGGGCGCTGCAGGTGCGTCTCGCGTTGAGCTGGTAGTGGTGCTACTTGGACCTTCCTTGAGTTTTTCGTTTTCGGCCATCAGCTTCTTGATATGTTTTTTGAAGCCCAGTGCATCATTTTCTATATGATAGTTCCTGCGATAATAATAACATTCAAGTGATAAGGATATTAAAATGACAGTTCATTATAAATTTTGAGTAGTTAAAGGTTTAAAATTATAAGTACTTTTACGACTTTACTGAACGGTGAAAACATGAACACATATGCATACAGTTACATAAAAATTTGGCAAGGGGTTGCTATCAAAACTTAATTTATGTAGCCATTTTGACTTTGCTTCATCTCCAGCACAATGACAGGCTCTTATCACTGAATAAGGGTTCCCAGCATTTTCAGAGAACAAAATTCAATGACTTTTCCCTGATGAAATCTTAAAATTCCATGAAAATTTGTTACGAAAACAAACAAACGGGTAACTATTCAAATCCTACGACCACGCATGTGACCCTAGAAGTACAGAGACCTGTTTGAGCCAATCAAAATTCCCTGACTTATCCCTAATTTGAGGCATTTTGTACTCAAATTTCCTGACCAGAAAAAAGTAAAATAATTATCCCTGATGGGCTGGGAACCCTGTGATTTGGACATCCACAGATTTGTTGAATCTAGTATAATCTCTAAAACACAATGTTTCATTGTAAATTCTCACATAAATTGTAACAAAGCTATGACAAATAATTTGGTTCTAATATCCGGAGGTGTGAGAGCCAGCTGATAAAAAGAGCTGAAAATAGTGACGAATGCCAAAAAAAAAAAGGCTGAAAATGAAAGAAAAAGCTAAAACTATGACCTCTTGAAGGCATTGAAAAAAGCTAAAATCAGCTTAAATATCTCAGTAAGTTTGAAAAAAAAAATAGAACTGAAGCAATCGTGACTTATCATAATTTAATAGTTTCAATGCATAATGGAATTATGAATCCAGACTTACGCTTCCTCCAGCTTGTCCTTGGTTTTGCGAAGCTCATACTCCAGGAAGTTGTTTTGCAGGTCTAGCCTCTTGACCTCCTGTTTCATGTCGTTGACCTCTGCTGTGACCTCTGGCTTTGCTTGTGCAGCTTCCAATTGACTCTGCAATTAAGACACCAAAGACACAAGGTCAACATTGATATGTAATTGAATGGCTTTTCACATCCACTAAACATGCTAAGGAAAGG
>JXSR01S039435.1:128062-138479 GCA_000969725.1 Ophiothrix spiculata | reverse complement strand
CAATTTGAATATTTAGGTCCCGTCTGTTTAAAATAATCGACATATTGTTTTTATCCTTGAGTAAACAGAATTACTCCCGATTTGTTAAACGTATGCTCATTTGTGAAATAAGTTGCTCTTTTTATATTCTTTAAAGACGTGTATAAAACAGTGATGAGGGAAAAGCTTTGGGACATTGGTGATTATCTCTCAATCACTCCCTGAGAAGTAATTAATTGTACAAATGTAAGTTTATTCCTTAACTACTTTAGAAAGTATAATTATCAGTCAATAGTTAACGTTTTGTCGGGCACACGGCACTAACTCGCTTTCCCAAGGGGTAACTGGAACTTGAAAAGGGTGAGCCTGTGTGAGAATACCCTATCTAAGACTGTACGCAAATGTGACAAAATATTTTTACAAAAAATCTTAGGTAAAGTGTAACTGTATACCAATTTAACACTTTTAAGAAGCGTTTCTATGTATTTGAAGCACCTTTCTTGGCAATTTAGGCACCATTGTCATTAATTCAACGATTCTTTCTTAGTTTGATACCCTATCAGAGACTTAACAGCCAAATTTGATACCCTATGTGAGACTTGCAGAGTACCAGGTCGATATTGACAATCTCGATACCTTTTTTGAAAAAAGTTCAGGTCTCGCCTTTTTGGAAACGGTCAGAACACCCAGTTGCCCCCATCACCCGAGTTCGCTTTATTTTACCAGAAACAATATGTATTTTTTTAGAAAAAATATATATTGAGATACAGAATATTGAGTATTGAAACAAAAACAAAAACAAACAAACAAACAAGCATACAAAAACACATGTTGAAATATGTGTCCCGTCATATCGAAAGGTACCTTAAGGGTATCAAAAAAGAAAATTGATATTTTTTTGGTGTCATCTGAAAGATTATATTTGAAGCTTTAAAATGGCATATTGCTTTTGGTTATTGGATGTTTGATTGCAAAGTTATATCCAAATTGGTAAAATGCATCGGGCTGGTTCACAAAACTGTAGTTCTGAAAAAATTAAAAGTTTCTATACTGGTAAAACTTGAATGGAGAGAGAATTTTTATATCGGTTTTTAAAAGATTTGTTTAATGTTTTGGGTTTTGGAACCTAATTAATATGATAAAATACACTTCAAAGGTAACGTTTCTGATTAAATTAGACATTCGACATTTTAGACTATGCTCAGCTTCAACCGTGACCGTATGTCAAAATTTTAGACTATGCTCAGCGGCAACCGTGACCGTATGTCAAAATACGTCATCTACTCTAGGATCAGAGTGCATAGTCACTATACCTTCAAAAGTATATCATCTCTCTAGGATCAGAGAGCTCATCTAGATGCTGAAAAGGCTTTGATGAGAATAAGCGTAGAAGTAGAAGTAGAATTGCCCGTAATGTACTAAGCCGACATTAAGGTACCTTTCAATATGACGGGTCACATATTATTTCCATTTCTAGTTTGATATTCCACAACATGCAATGCTTCCAATTATTAAACAATCCACCTGTCGTGGAGTTGTTATCCAGCAATTCTCAATTTAATCTTTTGATAAAATCCGACAATATATCTGGCAGCAAATTCAATTGCCGAACTTTAGTATTTACGGTTTTATTTGATATAACATCCGAATATGTAATCCACGCGTTTTCTTTTGAAAGACTGCAATTTTAGACCTGTACAATTATGACAAATTTAATATTGCTGGTGTTTGTTCTTCTTCGTAATACTTTTGATATTAAATATATATTTTTGAGACAAGGATGACAGCTGCAGGACTGAAGGGAGCAATATTGCATTGCGATAGGTACAGTACTTTCCAATTCACTTTACTGAATTGAGATCAACAGCTTCGCTGGAACAACCTTTTGTTGTCTCATAGTAATGATACAGCCAGTACATGTTAAAATGGCGTCCACTGAAGCACCTAATTATAAAAGAACAATTTTTTTCGCCATGTTTTTAACAATATCAAATTTACCTCTATCATTTCTTTACTTTGTGCGTTAATTATAAAAAGGAAAACATGGCGGATGTTGTCATTATTATTATTGATGTACGGGGAAAAAGATACACAACGGCATTACAATATCAGATATCAATGACACAGAAACTGGAGCACAATCAAGATGCAGATGAGTTCATTTTAAAACACACGACATGTTCAATGTGTAGGCTATTGTTTTTTTAATATCAACAAACATTTCTTTCAGATTTAATGGAACCCGGAAAGTAAATGACGGATCTCGATTCTTGTCAAATACATTTGAAAGATATGATCCAAGTGTACATACTGAAAGAACTAAAATAAAATTTAAAAAAACCCACACACAAAAACACAAAACAGAACAAAGGTAGGAACACGAAAAAAATTGAAATATATGTGCCTGACCTACATTTTCCCGACCTTTACTCAGCTTTGTTTTAGAAGTGGGAAAAAATGATTATAACAATTAAATTATATCAAGGTTGACAAATTTATGAACTTGATGAATATGACATGAGGTGACTTTATTAATATCAATAGCAACTGTAATAGGAGTGACCAGGTGGGAAAGTATGATTCATGGTTCCATCCTCACACTGTTGTTTTGGATTATTCATCATCACCACAGTCCTTTCAAATTGACAAAACATCTCCAGGGACCACATATACTAAATTACATGAATCTAAAAATATGTTAATGTGCTTATTGATCCTGGTATTATGCATGGTGTTTTTTCGTTGTACATATATATTTGTGTAGTTAACGTTTTACATACTAAAAACGGACATAGCCTAAACATGTTATTAGAATGTGTCATGTACAGGAATTGCATGAAGGGGATACACTTTCCTTGACATTTGAAAAATTATAAAGCATAATCGAAACGTCTTAAATATTCATATTTAATTCAAAATGAATATATTTTGAGTCTTTTATGATAATATGGTTGTTAAATTGTGGTTAAAAATTTTCGCTTGGAACATGATACCACGTTGATTAGTTTATTGATATTCAATTTAAATTTATAATAATAAATTTGTATCAAAGTTGCTGAAACGGTATTTTTACAATAGTAACATTACAAACATATACAATTGCACATAAATATATAGAGATACATAATAATACAATTTAGCAATAAATGTATTAAATAAATGAGGCTGATATTATGAGTAATTTTGTAGTGGTTTATTGCCCCATTGTCTTTTAAAGATTCAGTATGACTTGTCATAAATATGGCACCTTCATTCGGAGGCGACTCTTTTAACCCTCGTCTACCAAGGCTATTTTTGGTAACACGTCTACACAAGGTTGGGGGGGTTGTTGTAACCCCCCCCTAAATTTTTGAAACGAAACCCCCTATGAAATTTTGCTATTAATAGATAAGTATGGTCCTCCCCTATCCAATGATACCAAGATCACAAAAATCGGCCAAGGCGTTACGTAATTATTACGTCATAAAGGTCGAAAATCGGAAAAATCTGGATTTGGGCAAAAAAATTTTTGCTAATAAAGAAGGGAAATGATAATTCTAACATGCCCTGCAAGTTTCAGCTTTATAGCATGCATATATTTTTCAAAATGACGACTTAAAATTTTCCGGGGCTTCACCATCCCCCTCCTCTACACCCCAACTTTGACGGCTTACCCTAACCCCACCTTAGTTGGTACCCCCGTAATTTTTTCATCAAAATGACCGCAAAGGATGTAAAAGATATTACCCAAATGCCTGGGGTCGGTTGCTTTTGCGTTTTTAAGCAGCGGGGGACGAGGGTTAAAGTAAAATGCATCCAATTGACTTTACTTTGGCCCTGAATGTTTATACGATACGTCAGTTGATGCGGGGTACAACTTACCCGTGTCAAATGATGCTTGACAAAGTTGTGTAAAATGTAGCCAAATAAGGAACTATTAATTGGTGTCCTCCTATTCAAGTTGCAGTAACTTTGACATC
Organism: Ophiothrix spiculata; assembly: GCA_000969725.1. Taxonomy (NCBI): domain Eukaryota; kingdom Metazoa; phylum Echinodermata; class Ophiuroidea; order Amphilepidida; family Ophiotrichidae; genus Ophiothrix; species Ophiothrix spiculata. The sequence goes on along the minus strand of JXSR01S039435.1, from coordinate 134,541 downwards.
AAACTTGACTCTCTTTAAATGAGACAATTTCAATGTGTTTATATTAACTGACCGCCAAGTCACTCAATTCTGTCCCGTTTCTGTAAAAGATCATGTAATATAACTTTACATTTAATCGTGCATATAATTGGACACCAAACGCTTTTGGATGGCAGATAACACATTTTACATTCAGTTGTTAGAATGCAAATGTTAAAACGATTGTGATTATTTAACCACCATTTGAAAACATCTTTGAGTAAAAATCAATCACAATCTTCAGAATATTTTGATTAAAAATTTCATATTAAATCATTTTTAATTAATTGTTACATCTTGAAAGAATTGTAGTTTCTTCACAACCAATTCTACGCTATGTATTGGTTTAAATTTTTACTTACAATAATTGTTAAGCAATAAACAAGATCGGACGCTTCATTTCCATATTTTTTGGTGAAAAAACACAGAGAAACACTGTTTTAACTGAATTTGATAATTTGAAAATACAACATATCTGATGGAACTGGTATATTTTAGCTTAAACTCCAGCTTGACTTGCCTCGTCTAATCTTTAACGTTTAGAAATCAACCTGTCCAGCTCCCAGCGGGGTCAATAAATGCATATGTTCTAGCGTCGACCTGTAATAGCCCCAAACATATCATAACATTTTCACAATAATACTTCTGTATTTCTATTCAATTAATGTCTAACGTTACAACAACAGATACACACTGGACGGAAGTTACACTATCGCTACGGTTAGAAGTCTCAGAATTGGCTAGATAAACAATTTTGATTAGGTTAGAGTAGTCCAGAGGAAAGAAAAACAGTGGAAGCATGCCAAATAATATTTTGATATGTTAGTAGGTATTAGTAGATGCAGAGGTGATCGGTGTAGAGATGATAGTATCATAGCAACTTTACTTTAGTTAAATAGCTCAACATCGCGAGATAAAGGTAGTACTATCTTACGGCCAAATTAAAATAAGCATGTCGCACATGTCAAAAAATAGTTAAAAACACACTTTCATTTCTCTTAGATAAAAAAGTGCATTCAAAATTAGAACAAACAGTACTAAAAGAACTCTTTTTTCAGTCCACGAAGAACTATTTATGTTAAAAACAAGGTTGAGTTAAAGCACTATATACACTTCTTAAAACTTTTATCTCAAATGTTCAATTATTTCAATTATGCGGTATTCGCCATCAATGTAAAAGCACCTACATTACACAAATCACTATATCAAAGTAATTACATTATTGAATATGTATTATGATGTTACAAATATCAGGGGGAAGTGTGTGTTTTCCATGTTTGTTGTGCTTATTGTGCTGTTTTTGTGATACCCTGCCTGAGTTGGGCTGATTTTCGTTTTTTAAACCTTCTTTTATTATATCTTTTTGTAATAAAGTTTGAGAAAATAGAAATAAATAACTTAGCACTTAATATAAATTCATCTTCACATTAGAGCAAAAGATACATTTCCGGATTGTATGTACTGGAACGTAATGCTCACAAATCATATTGCATTAGGAGAGTCATCAAGGGTTATACACCATAACGTGTTTGTCGATTCCATATGTACTGGTTTACCCTACAGCTTGTCCCAATATTAATGCAACAAGCAAATACAAAATGTTAACAAATAGTTGTCAAAAGATTAAATCATAGTAATATATTTTCAAAAGTGGAATAATTACTCTACAACATGCTTTATGTCCCGTTTCATTTTACCTCTCCAGTCCAAAGATATGAAGAATTTAAGAAAGCCCTTCAATTCTACTTTGGTCCGATTTGTAAGTTTAGACTTCCAGCTAAGGAAATGCAACCTTGAAATGAAGAGAATTATGCAAACAATTAAAGCACAATCAATCCAAACCAATCTTACCTGACATGTACCTAACATTAAGTGATATTTTAACTTCATTTTTAAATTAAATTTTTCAAAATTTCAATTAAAGTCAGGATCTTGCTAATACTCTCATATTCCTTGAATCTGTTACTTTTGGCGCGGCAATCGGGTAGTTTAGGATACAATTTCTACCAAAAGAGTTGAAACAAAAAGAACCGAAACCACGGAAGAAAACTGAAGACAAACGAGTTTAAGAACTTAAGTAAGTTAATGTTCCATCTGGCCTGTCAAGGGGACGCAATAGGTTGACTAAACCAGACGCAATAACCTGCTTAATACCAGCAGATCATCATTAAATTGAGTCCTTATGTCATGAAATGGGTTCAAGGAATGCTTATCCTAATCTGGTGATGTTTTTAGCCATTCCCAATGACGTCACCAGAGGTGAATCTTTACAGATTAACAAATCAGACCATCAAGATTGTTCGGGTCTTTACACATTGTGCAGTAACTTTTGATTCAGATATCCAAATTAAACAAAACAAAAATCCTGTAAAAGCCAATTGTCTACTCTATAATATTATTGCAACGTTTGCTCGCCATTGTGCTCTGCTCTCTCAAAATAAAAATATTCAAAGTTCGTTGCGTTTTTATTGGGACACCCTGTATAACCCGTATAAAAGCAGTAGCCTCTATCTTCTGCAAATGCAAGGTTTCATAACCTCTGTTAAGTTAAAAGCCTAACAAGTTGAATAGCTCTACAGCGTGAGTCAAAATAAAGTGTAATCTAATCATTGATTTCATATATAACCAGTTCCTTTTATTCTTTCGCGAAATTGTTCCCATATGAGATGTCACATTTCATTAGCTTTCATAGAAAATTAATTGTGTTGAAATTGGACAAAGCATTTCTTAACTTATAGTCATTTGAGTGTAGGAACCAATTTGAAATGCGAACAAACTACACTATTTATTTTACATGCGTACTAGTAACTGTTGTCTCTTTCAATTGTTATGATTGGAACGCCTATGGAAATAAAATAACAAGAAAACAATAGGATGCTGATTGTGGACTGTGAAATATCGGGTAGTGGGTTAACTCTGAGGTAATGTTCAGAACTTCAGATCTCTCAAAAAAGCTTTTCTAATTCGGTTGTTGTTTTGTTGAATCATCTGGATCAGAATCTTCCAGAGCCTTCCTTGTCACTGTTACGAAGAATTCCGTGGTCTTTTTAGCTTTTAAACAATATTTAAATAGCTTGAGGTGATGGGACCTTGTTGGCATCCGTAAACTACATGCAAAACAGACGGCGAAATTCAATTGGACTATGAGTCTGATAATAATTAATTGCAACAAAATGTCAGTACCCGTTGCTACATTGTTGCGCTATGATTTATCTCCTGGCATAGGTTGTCAACTTTTTGCACTGATAAATGAAATGAAAATCAGTACTTTGAACTGCATCATTGAATCTTCTTCATATCTCTGCACAATGCATGCCAATTTAACATTTTGAATGAAGCGTTCATCAGTGCACAATCAATAAGATAGTACCCACTGCGCCGCCAAGTAAAGAGTTCATTTTGAAGCAAATTTGTTCGACATTAATATAGGGTATCTGTATTTAAACGGCTGTAACTTTTAAATGCATCGGTCAATTTCAACAAACTAAAATTCTCAAGAAAGCTGAATAAATTGGCTAATTTGTTAATATTATTAAAATTGATAAACATAAGCAAATCTTCTGTAAAAAATTCCTCCGTTGATTACACTTTAATTTGACTCACCCTGTATATAGTCAGAGACTTAACAAAGTTAAAATGACCATGAAAGCTTCAATCAATTAACCAAAGGAGACATACATAAGTCTCACTCGAACAGACAGTACAGAAAATTGTCAATAATAGTATTCAAATGTAAAACATTTTTAAATGTACATTTCACTTGCGAATAGAAAAGCATTTTCTAAAGGTAAAATTGGCCGAGTTAACAACATAGAGTGCCATCTTTCCTTCCATACTTTGCTATAACGTTGGTCACTTTTCTACAGGCAATCCCCTCAATCTTACTGTCTTTTTAAACCTCTCCAATCAAACTTTTTATTAATTCACTGAGAATTTTAGGGCATCACTAATGGAAAACGAATAATGAGTTGCCAAAGTAAATTATGGTGAAGTTTATTCTACCCTCTAAAACACACATGACATATAAACATTGAATGCGTCAAGCAATTTAGTCGGTACTCGACTAATTTTGGTTTGCATGGCGTAAAGGCTGCGGTCACTTTTACGGACTGTTCGTGACCTTGCTATTACCGGTGTCATGGTGAAGATTTGAAGCATCCGCCGCGTAAATGGTGTGCATATAGCTTCATTCATCAATTTTGTTTAACACCATCCGATCCGTTGAGACCATCAAACCAGACCCGGAACAGCTCCACTTACCCTGTATCTAATCATTTTAAAAGCAATGCATTCACCTATCATTTTTGTTCACCGCTGTTTGCCTTAAAAGTAAGGAAAGAATAGTATATGTTTTAAAAGGCTACCAAAATAATTTGAAGCATGGAAGTGTAAACACATTATCTCTATAACTACAGTTTCTAGAATGGTAGGATAAGGCTATAATTAGCATGTCTCAAGACTCACGTTAAAAGCATGAATAGCTATTTGTCACAATCGTACTTAAGGACTTTGAAGGGTAATCTTTTAAAAGCATCGTATTCAGAATATGTGTTAATAACAGTGGAATAAACATTGTGTATAAGAAACATCTGACATTGTAATTGAAGCAAGGAGCAAGCAGCTACATATGAATATTGAACAGAAATTTATATGAATAAATACACAGTTTGAAAAAACATCACGATGGGTGGCATATAAAGAAATCATAAAGTCTGAAGCAGTTACCGTTGTTCAAAATAGAGGTCGTGTTTTGTTAACAATTATAAAATGGTTCACATTTTAAATAATCATAATGTTGGGAATTTAAATTTCCATACTTAAAAGTATGGAAATGTAAAGACGTACCTAGTAATATTAGGTGACTTGTATGAAGCTTAAATAATGTGAAAATTACGTTCAGCTTATACATGATCGAAATATTGTCGAATTGCTACTAATACTACATAAGTTAAACAAACATTCAAACTAAGACTTTTCTATATTGCCTTTTTATCAACTGGAAGTTAACTTTTTTCTAAATTAGTTTAATGCCAGCTCAAATTATTTAATGCTACTTTTTAAAACTATCATGATGCGATATAACATTTTCCTTACAGAATTACTTGCTTGTTTGGTGTGTAAAAGATAAAAATCTCACGGAAAACCAACAGGAAAAAAAATGTTCTCGGAGGTTTATTAGAAAACAAACTAATACATGAATGGTTTGAATTACCCTCTAATTGCATTAACTCACTCAAACTGTGGCAGTTGGCAAAATGTTCTGGAATTAGATAGTTGTAATTAATATCGAATCCCCAAAAGGCTAGCTCGTACAGGTGGGTCAAAATTGTCCGATCGTTTCTGATCTAATCCAACAAATCATAATTACGTTTGGTATGTACATTCATCAGTGCATCAATTTTTGTCAATTAAATAATTGCGCAAACGTATTTTTGTTGAAGCGCTTTATCACGATCACAGGACAGACCTGACGAATATTTTTAAGATAAATGAAGAATTAACAAAATGAACAAACTTAAAATGTATAACGTCATACAAAGTTTGATCGAGGTTTTGTGTACTTGTGATCGTCCGATTAAGTTTAGCAGTTGAGCAAATCGCGTGTTTAAACATATTTAATATAGGGTAATTGTTTACTAGAAAATTAGTGCATTCTAAAACGAGGTCCTTGATTATATTGACTGAGAGTCGAATGCATTTTACCAAATTAAGAAAATGGGGAGTTATAGGGGCACTGTCTTGAAGCATCAGTGTCATAAATGAGTATTTCTCTTAATAATGTCTGTACAAGTGAAACATATTGAATGAGAACATTGCTCTGTTAAATCACATTCCGACTTTTAGCTTTATTCAGTAGTACTTCATAGTTTACTTAAGGTGCTGGTTTTAAAAAAGGATTTTAACATACAAGTAGAACATGAAAGGAACAGTTAAAAGCTTAAATAACATATCAATACATAGTAGCGTTAACACATGCATGAGTTACTAGCAGAGTAAATTAAGATCTAGAATGTGATGACGTGATTCTTTAGAATTACACTTAGCTCCTTCACCGATCCCTAATCTCCATTTCCTTGTTCCATTTACCAGACCTTAGTTGGTTCTCAGGTTCCCAAATTGCTTTTGCTTATCTTCGGTACATACTCTTTCTTTTATAGACATTTTATAGTGGTGGTGTTTTACTGCCTTTTATGATAGTTCAAAGCTAGGCCTCCATAGATATGTGTATTTTATGTTACATGCAAACTACTTTCTCTTCACTTGAAAAAATCCTGCTGAAATGAGCTTTATGATTAATGTTCTGTTATAATCAATTGCAATATGGCCTATCTGTTATACGTAAATACAACCATACACTATGATGGGAGTGGGTTAAATTGCATTTGAAACTAGATGGAAGAATTTATCTTTTATATCGTGTTTATATATTGAGCGGTAGAATTAAGGTAAAACTATTTTAC